>BQNB010205055.1:0-10644 GCA_026074375.1 Tanacetum coccineum | reverse complement strand
AAAAAATTATTTAATTCGCAAGAAAAAAAAATCCGTAGACTAAAAAATTATCACTAAAAAAAATATTTAACACAAAATGTTAACAATTTTTATTTTTTTTATTATTATTATTATGAAATGAATCCCAGCCCAACACTATTCCAAACCATTCGGCCCATTATCATCATTCGGTGTACAAACCTTCAACTTGAGATGAGTAACGGTTGATTAAAACTCAAGTAAGGACAAACGGTGCAAGAACGTTTCACTTTAGAGCACTAACGGTTGAATTAGAGGCACTAAGGACTAACGGTGTAATCTATTTTCAACAAGAAAGGTTGTTATTGCAACAAGGGACTTATGGTGTAATTATACTTGAACTTGAAGGATTGCATGTGCACTTTTTGAATTAAGTTTAATTAATACCAAAAGTTTCCCTCCATGCACACGTCTTTTTCATTTTCAAATTTATGAAACATGTTACCGTTTGACTTTTCTTTCTCGCGGAGTCGTACGTTTGTCGTCGGTGAAAACCGAATATACCACGTTGATCGAAACGATGTCACGATCTCAACGGTAAAGGTCTCAAGTCCCGTAGAGTAACGATACTCAAAACCGAAAAACCGAAATAAAGCTTAAACGTGAATAGAACTAGTTCGGTTCTCTAGATTTTAACTCGTGCGATTCTCTTAGTAGTACACTCGTTCGGTGGTCAAGAATTTTACTCGTTCGGTGGACAAGTATTTTACTCGTTCGGTCCTCTTTGTATTTTTACTAGTTCGGCTCTTTGAATTGTAACTCGTTCGGCTCTTTGAAATTGTGACTCGTTCGATCTTCAAAAGTGTGACTAGATCGGTTGTGGAGTGATGAACTCGTTCGGTTCCTCTTAGAATTTCACTCGTTCGGTTCCTTCTTAAATTAACTAGTTCGGTGCACACTAGTTTTTACTCGTTCGGTTCGCACTAGGCTTAACTAGATCGGTGAACAAAGAGTGAAACTCGTTCGGTGATGAATCTTGAACTCGTTCGGTTGTACTAGATCAATTTCAACTAGAAGCCAAAACGTACAATCGTCCTTGAGTTTGTCTTGTTGAGAAACCAACAAAAAAATACAACGTCCTTGTCTCTAAAAACGTGGATCGTGTTCCCTTGAAAAAACAGCCACAAGAGGCACCACTTCGGGTTATATATTTCATTTGCATGAATGGTCCCTTGGGGTGAAACAGATATATTGTGGGCTATTAGGGGTATGTTTGGGCTTGAAATTGGGCCGAGTATGGTATAGAAGGAAAATGGGCCCATTTGTTTATATAAGTCTTCACTTAATGTCTTAATGGGCTGACCCGGCCCATTAGATGGGTACGGGTGGGCCCATTTAAGATTTCTTCGTTTTTGGTTCTGGCTTTGACTTTGACTTTGTCGGGGTTGACTTTTTGACTTTGACTTTTGTCTTTTGGCTTTGATTTCTTGGCTTTTGCTTCACGCTCTTTCCGTTTCCGTGCTCGGTTTTGTCGTCTTGGCTTCGTTTTTCGTCTTTTTCTTGGGTATCCGTTTCCTGCACAATACAAATGCAAAACATACAAATACAAGGTATTTTTGGTACGTTTTTGGTCATTTCAGTCCGATTTTAATGGTCAAAGGTATGTGTATTTAAACACATACCAGGTATTTATAGGCTAATAACCCTAAGGGAGACGCCTACTTGCTTATGGTTGGGCAGAGCTTGGCTTTGGTTAGGCTTTTGGCCCTAAACATATACAAGGTTAAATTTAAACCTCAAGTCCGTGATCCCGACTAGCCTTAAATACAAAGTTCCTAAAATGTAAAGACACCTGACACATTACATAATGTATTTTACTCCATTTATTTGATTCAATATTTTAAGGCTAACAATCTCCCCCAAAAGAGAGATCATCTCTTTCTTTGACTTTATGCACTTGTAGTATGTGAGTTACGATCACCACGTTTATTTGTTTCAACGTTCAAAATATGCGACTTCATTTATAACAATGCGGATGATTAGTTCTTAGAATTTTAGACAGGAAATTTCCAAACACACAAAATATTTTCATTAATGGAAACGCGACTCCATGTGAAGTTAGATGCTTATGACAGTTTGGTTATGTGATTGATGTCTGAGTTTACCCACATAACATACACGATAACTATGTTAGACTAGAAGCCTCTCAATTATTAGGTAATAATAATGCATTTCTTATTGATGGAACCACAATCTTAGGAGGCGTTTATTATCCGATTATAGAATCAAAGAATCAAAAGAATGCTATTAAAATTAGTTTGGTAACATGGAATGGATATAAATGTGGGCCTGTAGATTCTAAACAGTGAATTTTTCCATTCCATATGAATTGGTCGGGATTAGCTTGTATTCAGTTAAAAGTAGGCCTTGTATTCCAATTCTTGATTCACATCCGCATATCTTTTCTACCATGTGAGCTTTGTTTAATTATTCAATATTAAAATAAAAATAAACTTTAATAATCTTTTATATTATTTATCAAATAATAATATATAATACATTTTCTCTCTCCGAATCCAAATTCAAATCCAAATCCGAATCCAAATCTAAATCTTATACCCATACACAAACCAAACGGACCCTTATATTTATTATGTTCTATTACGTACAATCAATAAGTATGCTAGCTACTTTTAGCTTGAAAAGACTACTCCCTCCGTCCTATTTTTATTGTCCACGTTTCCTTTTTGGGATGTTCAAATTTAATGTCCACTACTAAAAATAGATAGGGAAGCTTGATCAAGTTTACTATATTACCCTTGTTTGAAATTCTTATTTCAAACTTTAAAGAAGACTTTAATTAATTAGCTAAGAGTAAAACTGTCATTCTGCCAAAATTTAAGAAAAACAAAGCAGTATTAAATGCACTTTTCTTAAACTGTGTGTTTTTTGTCGGAAGACAATAATTTTGGGACCGAGGGAGTATATCTTTGTTATTGTGTTGGTTTGTTTGGTTTTGAATTATATTAAATTATTTTTGTATGAGCATAATAGAAGTATTCATCTTGTATCATCTAGGGACTAAAGTTGCTGCTATTCTATCTAACTTAGAGTTTAAGTATAAAAGTCATTGAACTACTTTTGTATCGTAACATTATTTATTAATCCGAAAAGCTTAACGCTATGTTCTCAAGTCTAAATTTTAAATGATGGAAGTGAATAGGAGGGGAAGGGAAAAGTAAGTAATGGGATGATGGGAAAAGTGATTATTAAAAATTGTGTTCTTTAGTTTTATTTTTTGGTACAAAGGAATGGAAGGAGCAACAAACAAAATTACAAATTTACCCTCGAAACTACACATAAAGTGCATGAATATCTAGAAAAACAAAATTGTGGCCTGATGCTTTCGCCCTCGAAACAAAATTAAAGATTATGGCCTGATGCTTTTGCCTTTATCTGATATGAATTATTTAATGTACATAAAACAAGTAATGGGATAAAGCAAGTAGTCTTTTGTGGCTTGATGCTCGAGATGTCTCCACTCAACAGCTTTTGTTTCTAGTTATGATGGCAATAAATAAGATCGGCCATCATGATCTTGCCACAGTTTCAAGAGTCTATTCGATCAAATATTTTGCATATTTGTAATATTTCTTTCTCTGAAATCTTTTCCATCTCCTTTAGCTTGTAAATCACAAATTATGACTTGCTGAAACAACACAGAACACATTCATTATTAGTCTTTTGTGGTTATAGAGTCTGAGAATTAGGTCAAACTTATGGGACGTGCATGATCAAATGGGGATATAAATGTAATTTAACAAAAGCCCATGTTGTTAAAAACTCTCTTCCCCTCCTTGTCCTCTCAATTTTGGACGGATCATAAATACACATAAAAGCCCGTACCTTCCCTCCCTCCCCCCTTCCGGTCCCCTGCCTTTCTTTTTAAAAAAACTTAAGAACACAAAGGAAAAAGATTCTCTCAAGTTGTGGTCAAACATGATTGATCATGTTATGTTTTTTGTGAGAGGAAATAAATAAGTGGCCTTTGATTTTCATTAAAAGAAAAAGTTGTATACATTTAACTAATTTGTGATTGGTGAACATGATGTATCATGTTTGACTCAACTTGAGAGGATTCTAATCCGAACACAAATATTTTTTGATTTCTCTTCCTATCCTTTTTCATTTTAAAAAAAAACTCGAGAAGAGAGGGTAAGAGTGAAAATTCTCTTATCCTCTCTGCCCATCACACACACTTCATACGCATTCTCTAAAATTTTTGTCGATTATTGATTCACCCATTCCAGCTAATTCATTTTTGTCGATTATTGATCAACGGCTCATGTAAGTTTTCTCATCTCAGCATTTATTATCCCATAAATAAACCTAAAACAAAAAACCTCCATCGCTTCTCCCCCAAAATTCTAAACAGTTGATCTATTGAAGCTAGAGATGAAACAACAAAACGATTGCAGCAACAACGATCAACAATTGATCAAACATCGAATAGAGATACAACTCAAACCAGAAATCGATTGAAAAAGCACTAATCAATAAACCCTAAAAAAATCATCAACCTAACCATGTGATTCAACGGTTCGTAACTTTACAGGTTAGTGTTTTACCAATTGTTTGTTTTCTTTTTATGATTATATTAAGATTAAGATTATATGAATTCTAAAAAGATGAATAACAATGGTTTTTTTATGTACCTTCTTAATGCATACGAGCAAATAATCAATGATAGAGATGCAATCAGGCACCAAAATCAGATTATGTATGATCAAAACAAAAATTATGTTGCTTAATTGTGTGTAGCTGATTTGGACTACTCAAAAGAAAAATCAAATAATGTGTAGCTGCAATTGTGTTACTTAATTGTGTACGACTCAAAATTAGATTATATGTGATCAAAAGAAATTTTTTTGATTTCATGTGATACAAAATATGATTTATATATAATAAATAATGATAACAACTTTTGCATTTCAAATGTGTCATGTGTTTACTCATCAAGCTAATTGTTATTAATATCTTTCTATTACAGTGACGAGGAATGCATGTATTCTGCATTTGATTTTGGAGTAACAAATTTTTAGGTGTTGCGGTCTAGCAAGGAAGTAGTTGGGGTTTTCAGCTGTGGGATGAGTTCTTTAAGGTATGATTTCAATTATGACAATGACTACTTATGGATGTTTTATGGTTTTTCAGCTATGGGATATGCGCATAGCGACTTCGCCAGTTATATATGTTAATCTTTTTTTTCTATATTTCAATATAAAAATTGTCGAAATTGGAATTTATGCAGCTATGAGCTTCCAGATTGGATTCTTTGGTGCAAGTGGTTAGTAGCTTTTTTTATTTAGTTACATTTCATAGAAATCAATGAGCATTATATTTAATGGTACTATCGAGGTTGTCTGTGTTGCAGTTGAACAAAAGAGACCGAGATGATAAACACAATTACCTGCTTGCTACATGGCCACCAGGTATAAATTGTTTATACACGTTTAAAAATGGTGCATATTATTGAATGTGGATTCCAAAACCACAGAACATAAAAGAAGGTGCTTTTCTTTTTATATATACGCTGATCATCTAAACCGACACTCTAATCCTTTGATCTATGTTTTATCAGGTAGTGTTGGTTGCGGCTGTGTGTTTAGTGGTCGTGATGCGATGATGTCTCCGGTGAGTTAGTTTAATTCTTTTGTGTAGAGCACCAAACACATAAAATTTGATATTTTGTGTGTTAGAATGGTTTATTGTTATTGAGTTCTTGGTAATAATTTTTGACAAAGCATTAGGAGCTTAAATAGTGTTTAGATTTGCTTATTTTGTACAAAACATCTACAAGAGTATTAAAAAGTTACATAGTATGAACTCCTCAATCTGATTCATTTGTAATAGGTTTAAGGTTACATAGATGATGGTAAAAAGTAGTAATTAAGTTCGCCTTTAATAAGCCAAACGCCCTCTTAAGCCTGTTAATAATCGTAAATATATGGATAAAACTGTTTATTTGCCTATCTTATTGTGAAAAGGAACGGTTCAAAATAAGAAATACCAAACAAGCCTCAATGTGATATATATGGTTAGATTTTTACGGAATTGCATAAGACTAGACTTATATAAATTACATGTCAAGAGATTCGTAAACTGAAGCCGCAACTCAAATGTTTATCTTTTGTTATAGGAATACCTTCTCAGGAAGCTTTCCGGAGTCGGTTTTGAAGAAGCAGAACATGACATGTGTATAGGTTGTAGATGTGCCAATTATCGGTCGTAAAAGGTAATCACAGTTTGATACGGTTATTGGGATTTCACAGTTTGATACACTTACTGGGATTTCATAGTTGATCAGCTAATTTAACATTGTTTACCAGGTAAGTTTTAAGAAATTTTACATTTTTCTTATTTTTATAGTGTAATTTTATAGTGTAATTTTTATAGTGTAATTTTACTAACGCGAGTGCCTACGGTCAACAGGTATATAAGGGAGGAGAATCTTCCTATGAAGAAAACGAATGAAGGTGTTGAAGATGGGTACCTTAGACGGTCTCCGAAAGTTGATCTAATTGGTGGTGGCCATATTCTTGATGGTGGTGGGGGTGGTCATGGTGCTGGTAGTCAAGTCAATGGGGAAAAGAGGATGGATGAAGAAGTTAACATTTAGTTTCTGGGTTTTGAATGTTTTTTTGTGTGGTTTCTTTGTATGTGACGGTTGCAAATAACTGTAAAAGATGAGCTCCTGATTTGTTTTATCAATAAAATCAAATGCCAAGAATACTTCCTTTGTATTATGTCACAGGTATACTTCCTATCGAGTAAGCTGTGTGTTTGGAGTTATGAATGGGTATACCGGTATAGCTAACCTCCTATGTATTATGTCACAGGTATATTAATTTAGTTAAGAAACATGGTCCCAAATAATGAATTTACTTGAAAAATGACAAAGATGAGAGGTGATAAAGAAGTTCACAAGTAAGTTATAATTGTTTATGTTGTTCCCTTTAAAGCTTCTAAATGTGGCCAACATGAACATCTAAATGCGTTGTGTCTACTAATACATCTACACTTAAATTCCATATTTCGTTTGTGGTTAGTTCTTCCTTGTTAATTATACTTAATCAGTTGTTTAGCTGTGATTGCGCTTTTCTCAGCATGTCCATCTTTCGGCGTCATGGTGCTCCTCAAAAACAGCAAGAGCAGGAGATTCCCGAGCTGAAATCTGAATCCATGTTAAACTACAAGTTGTAGAATAGGTAACTAAATATAATATTTGAGGTAAATTTTGAGATTATTTGTCTATGATTGCGTCAATTAAGTCATTGTTAACTTATAATTAGCATAAAATTTCATTAGGTCTTTTCATGCATAAACTCTAACCATAGATTGTGTCAGTTAATTTTGTAGAGATTACTGATCTCAAACTCACAATGGATGGCCTCCAGTAAAAGAGAGATTTCTACTTTGAAATCGATTGGGGACTGGCCCTCATGAAGAGCATCAACAACAGCAACAACAACATTCGGGCTTTGAATCTTTCTGAATAAAGGTACAAACCAAACGCACCCTAAACAGTCTTTGTTACTACATGCATTTAGCTGCGATTCTGGCCACTTAAAACATGGATTTGTCTTTGAAAGTTTACCATAAATGGTTAGAGAAGAGGTTTGTTTGTAGGTTATCTATTTTAGGAAATAAAAGAGAAAAAGGTTTGTGTTGTTGATTCAAAAGAAAAGTTAGTGAAATTAATTGTTAAGTTATCCTTCTGATGTTCTATACGGGTCTAACTTTAAGTTTAGTACTAAATGTTATTCGAGTAGCAATTTTAGACATTTATTATGTGTGTATCTTTTGTATAGACATTTAAGGTAATCCCCATCACGCACTTTGTATCGTAAATATCTTTGTCGGGTTTAGGAAAGTGAAACGATCAATCAGAACTACTGCATCGTTTCGAGTATGTAATAGGACCTAAAGAATACTATGCAAAAAAATATGAAGTATATATCTTAGTCATTATAATTAGAGCACACAAAGGGACTTACATATACTATATTTTCTTGCAGATAGTTGTTTTATTGTCTCTGATCTATATTAAATCAACTTTTTTTATTTTTTCATGTACCGCCTGGATGAACTAATCAATACCATACTATAAAGTTTATTAATGTATTAAAATTTAGAGCTTTCTTGATTTTTTTTTATTCATTGTGTTTCAACTGCTCATTAATCCTAACAAAAACCGTTGTTTGTGTATGATACAGAGATGGGGAATTCAAGCGGAGGCAAATGATGAGGTGGGGAAGCTTACGAGTACCGAGATTGTACCTTCACAACATGTTTCAGGTATTGATTTTACCTTTAAATAGCATACCTCAAAATGACAGTCGAATAATAGCTTATGTTAAAGTTAAAGAATAGCTTTAGAACCTGAAAATAACATACTTGAAAATGAAATGCAGGTATTTAGACATGCGTATGAAGTCTAAACGCTGAAAATGAGCTCAAGGTTAGATACGAGCTGAGCGAGTTTAATCATAAAACATATGATGTGGCACATAAGCAATCTCATAAAGGTTAGACTTCTACATATTACCACACAACACATTTTTAAGATGTGATTCTTTTCATAACTAACTGATACAAGAATTTTTTTTCTTCATTATAGTATGCAAAAATAAAGTTTTGTTCCCTCTTATTCTTTGTCGTGCTATTGATGATGATTTTATGCATCGTGTTATTGACTATAATGTCTATGTTACTGTGTGAATTTGCAACACTCAATTAGCTTATTGGAGCAATTTTTGTGATAATTGTAGAAAATAACATCATGCTTATAATCAGATGGTAATTTCACTTGTTCAAGTTTCAACTATGAGATAATTTAAGTTCTCGTTAAAAGGTAGGGAATTATTGGTTGTTATTCTCGGTAAAAAAGTAAAAGTATGTCCCTATTTGCAAAATTAAGCACTTTTTGCTGGCCCTATTCAGCCAGTTGTAATGCTTGGAAATAATATCTTTTTTGTCTAATTTCTTAATGATTGCAGCTCGCTCTTTCTGGAAATGATTTTACCATAGCACATCAGCTTAACAGTTCCTTCTCATTACATAATTCAAGGTATGATCCTTTTGAAGATTTAAACATGTTTGGGTTGTTTAGTTAAAACTTTTTCAGATATGTATTTTAATCGGTAATGATAAAATACAAGACTGTAAATGCATTCAAGAAAGTAGCTCATCTGGTAAGATTTGTATATGTCTATTCAGTGGCATTTATTCCCACAGACCCATAGTGTTTGTTTTCAATATTATCTGATTGAAGATTTTCATTTCTTCCCAATGTCATTTCATTCTTTTAGCGATTGAGAAATTGCTAAACTTTCTATGTACTTTAAAGTTGGTTTTATCTATGGAGCCAACAATAACAGTTGCTGAAAGTTTAATTGAATTTTAAAAGTGGGAGCAGATTTTTTAAGGTGATTTTTGATGTGGGTCTTGTTTAAAGTTTTGATTTAGTGATATGTTATACTAAAAATAGTGTACCGATACTAAGTGGGGTGCTTGGTATTGAATTTTTAGAAGTGACCCGTTTTTGAGATTTTGTTTTAACTCAATCTGTCCACACATGAGTAATATTGTCACTTTCCCTATGGGTTCTAATTTGTTTCACTGTATTTTTCGTGCTCAAGGTAATCCATCAAACTTATGACCAAACATTTTACTTATTTGTGGAGCATAAAAGGAGGCTTAAAAAGTGTTTGGTTAGTATACACTTGCAAGATGTGTATCATCTTTTATTGATGTATTAATTCTACTTGTGCTCATTCTTATGGTTCTCATCAGGAATTGAATCATGGATGTTTTTGAAGCTTTGATATGCTATCTTTATACATGTTGATTGCGCCCATCAAATTAGAATTTTGAAGGTATTTCACTTAGTACCACATTTTAGATTTTTTTAAAAATGTTGCATGCTTATCATTCTTTGCCAGTTGGGATTTTTTTATTTCAAGTATTCAAGTGAATATTTTACGTTGTTTTAAATTTTAATGTATGTTTGTTTTTAGGTTAAATCATTAGCAAACACTTTGTAAGAGAAGGTTTAAAACATGACAGAAAAATGCACAAGAGGAAGAGGAAGTGAAAGAAGTTGAGGGGAAGGTAAAGAGGAAACTTTGGTTGTGGAAGACTCCGGTGACTGAGGCAGTTGTGGAAGATACTCTTGAGGAGTCGATAGAATTTGTGGAGGAATTTGAAAAACCATCTGAGATCGTTGCCACTTGAAGATGCAAAAGAAGAGTAAAGACAAAGCTCACAATTTGGATGTTAAGACTATTTTACTTTCTATTTTTATGCATGATTTAAGTTTGGTTTCTATTGTTTTAAACCTTCAAAGTCCATGTGGCAAGAATTTTGGGATGAAAAGTTATGGAAGCAATCATGTTTTCAGTTTAATTCTATTTTGATGTATTATATATATAATCAATTAAAGTGTGAAACGGTGTCGTCTCACCCACACACAATTCCACTGTTTAAATTGTGCACTGTAGCTACAGTGTAAGCTCCTACTTTGGCCTAGTTTTTTGGGCTAAAAAAAAAAATTGTTCAAACAAAAATATGAGAAAAAATATATTATAAAAGTATCGATTTATTCAAATAAAAAAAAATATCCAT
>BQNB010205049.1:0-10645 GCA_026074375.1 Tanacetum coccineum | reverse complement strand
TCAATGGAAAATTCCAAACGTGGAACGATCCCAATGCAAGAGAAGCTTAGATTGAGTAAGTCACAAGGTGCGTCGACACTTGCAGAGATACAGCGCATGCAAAAGATTCCTTATGCTTCGGTTGTTGGATCTATTATGTATGCTGTGAGATGTACTCGTCCTGATGTTGCGTTTGCTCAGAACATGACAAGCCGATTTCAATAGAACCCAGGTGAAATTTACTGGACTACTATTATGAATATTCTTAAGTATCTTCAGAATACTATTATGTATGCTGTGAGATGTACTGTTATGAATATGTTTCTGGTTTATGGTGGAAATATGGAATGAGAGCTCAGGGTTTCTTGCTAGACTGATGTTGGATATCTGATGGATGCTGATACTTTAAGGACGCAAACTGGATATGTCTTCGTTCTAAATGGAGGTGCTGTTGACTGGAAAAGCACAAAGCAAAGTATCTTTGCTACTTCATCTACAGATGTTGAATATATCGCTGCTTTTAATGCATCGAAGGAGGCTGTATGGATTCAAAAATTCATTTCTGGGCTTGGTATTGTTCCCACAATTGAAGAACCTATAAGTATGTATTGTGATAATACTGGAGCCATAAAAATCGTGAAAGATCATGGAATCACTAAAGGTGCTAGACATTTTCGCGCAAAAGTTTACTATCTTCGTGAGACCATAGAGATGGGTGATGTGAAGATTGAAAAAGTTGATACAAAAGACAACCTAGCTGACCCTTTTACAAAGGCCTTGGCATATCCTAAACATTCTGAATTAACTAAGAATATAGGATTGATACCAGCTAGTAGTCTCATGTAAATATGTATTTAATTAGTATTTGGATAATTTGGAATTGTAAGACATTTTTATTTTCTGATGAATAAAGATACTTGGGATTTGTTATCATTCATATAATAACTGTTATTCTATATTTACATGTTTAATCCATGAATGATTTAATCATTCTAAATATGTCCATTGCCGGTTAACAATATGGGAATATTGTTATGTAAGGCAAATGTGAGTGTTGGTTATATTCCATGAATATATGGATTGTTCTTGCCAAACTCATATGTATTCACAAAGGATGCATATTGGATACCCTAACTTTCGTACATTTACTTTTGGATCCATGTCATGAGTAAGATGTTGAAAATGGTTAATAAAATTGTCCTTAGACTTGAGATACAAACAAGTTCTGTATGTGTGGATATCACTCTGTGATTATAGTCTAATGCTATCCTGAAACAAGGTAGTCATAAAAGCTATTTTTCAGAGTGTATGTAAAGCAGTGTCCACAACACTTGTAGTCAACAAAGAATTTGTTCCTCCACTTGATATGTGCAGAAAGATACCATTGGGCCCTCTCCAGATTTAATCAGATAAATGAATGGCCGTTCCCAAAGGGTAATGCATGATGATTCTTGATTACATTTGGTATATCTGAATTATTTTTATAACGAGAAACATAATGTTAAACTATATGGAATGACTTAGGATCCATATCCATGGTTTAACGGTATCTGTAACAAAGGGATGATTATAAAACAAGAAATTTATAACCATTAAATAGCTTAGATGATTTTGAAACTCTTATCTCATAATATTCCTAATGTAAAAATAATTGTGTGGGTCGCTAAACTTTGCCAATTATAGGTATAAGTGTTGTGTGCTACTCCAACTCCCAAGTGGGAGTTGTTAGATTATAGTAGTCGGATAGCATTTATACATTACAAATATGTGAGCCTATTCGGGGCATACACGTTAATACACGGAGAATATATTTAATACTTAACAATGTAAACCGAGGGACTTAAATAGACAAAACCCGAACCCCAAGGGCACACTTGAAGTGACCGGTTCCTATGAGGATTAAGGAGGGGGGGTTTTGTCTACTTGGAAAACAAAGAAAAGGAATTGTGATTAGATTAGGATTTTTTTCCTAAGTCTATCACAACTAGGGTATAAGGGTTATAAATACCCCTCACCCTAGATCACAAAACGATACGCATACTTCAAAAAACCAAATACAGAATTCGGTTTTCTTTGTTTTCTTGTCTTCGAAAAAAGCCTGGCCCTTCTCTAAGGTTGTCAAGGGTTTCGAATTCAATAGTTCTCACCGAATACATCAAATACCTTTCAAGGTTTTCTAGTTCGTTTAATCTCCTAGCTCGACATAGTTGATAAGCTTGTGGTTCGAAGTTAAAAACCCTCACAAGGGTTTTCGGTTAACAGATTTTCGTCACAAGGGTTTTTGGTTATTAGGGTTTATATTAAACCCTAATTCGGTGATTTGATTTTCGGGTATAAACTCATAAGGTGCGTTTGATATTCGATTGGTACAAGAGTTGTTTGTTTGTGAAGTTTAAGTCTAGCAAGCTTAATATATTCGGTTGACGTGACTGTGTGAGCAACCGTAGAGGCGATTTACTTTAGTCGCTTTATTCGTTTTCTTGATCAGTTGCTAAGAGGTACGTTTCTATTTACTTCTTATTATGTGTTAACCATATGCTATTATTAGATCCATCCGCTGCGTACTCTTAGCTACTTGGTTAGCTAGATGTTAAATCCCAACAGTTGTAGACTAAGCAAAACTTAATCAAAATTTTTTTTGAACGAAAAAAGTTAATTAAATGACTTAAAGATATATTGAAGAACGATGATGATAGAAGACGAAGAATGATGATCGTAAACTCTGTAGTCAAAAGTGGATGTTAAAAGTGAATTAAACATCAAGAAAAATGAAGAGTTAATTAGAATATTTCATTTAAGAGAGTTGTTTTATGACTTGTATTAATCCATGCAAGAATTTTAAAATTAAACGTGGTTTTAAAAGGAAGATTTGGTAGTAGTCATATAAACATTCTCTAGCCTTTGTTTGATTGGCAATGTAGCTGCTAAAAACGGACCATCAACTTTTAACTGTTTACGACTTTTTTACATAAATTTAAAAAAAAAAGGCCCATCAAGTTTCTTTTATTCGCAACTTTTTTACATAAATTTTTTAAATAAAAAATATGCGGACAGAAATGATTTTGGACCACGAATAAAATGAGACCAGCATTGATATGTTCCATCCACGAATAAAAAGTTTTATAAACCGTGTTGCCTCCGCCGCAACGCGCGGGTTAAATTCCAACTCGTTTTAAAACTAAAGAGCAAAATAATAATAAAAGTGGTTTTAAAAGGAAGATTTGGTAATAGTTTCGTTGATTTCTTTTGGACTTGTTTGGATTAATAAGAGCCTAAGGAAAAGCCCATAACAATTTTGTCATGTAGTGACATGCTCTTTAGTATATACAAATTGGAATTTCACCGCGCGTTACGCCAGAGGCTAATTTGTTAATG
The DNA here is from genome assembly GCA_026074375.1 of Tanacetum coccineum. Classification (NCBI taxonomy): domain Eukaryota; kingdom Viridiplantae; phylum Streptophyta; class Magnoliopsida; order Asterales; family Asteraceae; genus Tanacetum; species Tanacetum coccineum. The sequence goes on along the minus strand of BQNB010205049.1, from coordinate 7,291 downwards.
CGGCGTGTTTTTTTGTCTTACTATGTTGTATGAGGGTGTTAAAAAAAATTGTGTTGATTTTGTATGCATTTTTTTTTCTTTTCTTACTATATTGTTTGAGGGGTGTGTTAAACTTCTTGTCATATTTGAGGGGTTATGTTGGTTTTGTATGTTGTGATTATAAACTTAAAGTGTTGGTTTATTGGGCTAAATAATAATCCTTGTAAACCCTTTAAAGTTGCCGAGCCCAAAAAAAGAAAAAGATAAAAAATAGAAATGTAAAACTGAGCAACGGATCTCTTCACTGTAGTAATGAAGAATTTGTATAGAACTATTTTTTTGCGCTACAATTGGTTTGGCATCTATTAATTTAAGGTTTGGCCTACACTAGACCTGGTTACATATAACCTATTGAATTCAATATTATGTTTAATGAGTGCAGATGCCTAGCTAATGCAAGCTGTCTCTCTTAATGGATCTCGTCTTTTTGATTTTTTTGCTAGATAAATGCGTCAGCTTAGAAATATAAATTAGAAAGGTACAAAGTTAGCAAGCAATGAGTCACCGTTATTTATAATCGCTACTTGCGCCGTAGTTATAAGTTATAAACGAGGATAAACTCAATTTTGAGACATACAAATTGCCAAAGAAAGGGTAGATCTGGATTTGGGTCACACACAATATTCCAAAATAAGAATAGACAAGGAGGATTACCCGCGCGTTGTCGCGGGGCGTTAATTTTTCGCGCGTTATTGCGGGACATTAGTTTTTTTTTAATTATGTGCGGGTTAATTTTTTCGGTCTTATGTTTAATAGTTTGTTTTTTTTATATGAGCTTATGTGTTGGGCTGCATGTTTAAATGTTTTTTTTTTTGCTGTACGGTTTTTTTTTCTAATATAATTTTATCTGATTACGTGTGCCTTAAATGACAATCGCGCGTTATTGCAGGACATTTTTTTATTGTATTTTTTGCGGGTTTATTTTTTCGGTCTCATGTTTAATAGTGCGGGTTTATTTTTTTGGTACATGTTTAATAGTTTGTTTTTTTTCCTTATTTGAGTTTATGTCCCGCTCGTTGTTGCGGGGCGTTAAAATTTTATTTTTATTTTTATTTTTATTTTTTTTTCGCGATTTATTTTTACTCTCTCTCTCTACACGATTCTCTCTCTCTCTCTAGTTTCTAGTTCCGATTCGTGTTGTGATTCGAGTTATGAAGTGGTAAATCGGGATCCTACAATTTTTTATCTGAATAAATCAGTAATTTTGTAATAATTTTTTTCCTCCTACTTTGTGCTTACGAATAAAAATTAAAAAAAAAAGGTACTGTAGCAGTGTTACGAATTAAAAAAAAACACTTGGGCTGGCCCAAAGTGGGAGCCCGGTACTGTAGCACTGTCAAAACGACAGTGCATAAGCTGAGGAATGAGTATTATATAATATCAATGTTAATCAATAATCGGAAGACCAACAACCCAATCAGTGGCAACAGATTTGTTCATTAATTTTCCACCGTTTTACTTCTCCGTCTATGAAACACGTTATATGTCATTACTCCCTCAGTCTTACTATTCTGATATATTCTCAGTAATTCTGCATTTTCTAGTTACAGTTACGTTTCTAAAATTATACAGCATGTAACTACAACCATTATGGACATGTGTTACGCGAATAGAATATTATTCTACCTTTTGGTAAATGGATGAAATTTTGCTGAACTTTTAAACCTGCTAGAATGTAATCTATTTACAGAACTTTTGAGTCATTCAGATGAAAAGGCCCCAAGGACTTGATTAGTAATGTCTTTTAAAACAATGCATCAACTTGGTACATGTTGGCACCATAAACAAGAATAGTAAAAATGATTTATCAATAATGCAAAATAACTATGATGTGCGACAACAAATTTTTGTATTAGCATGAAAAATTACAAAAACCAATGTAACGATGGAGCTTGCTAAAGAAGCTGTAAATGAGTAGTGTTAAAGGCAAATGTTCGACGTGAATAAACCAAAAAATCCAATAAGCAAGAGTCTAGGATTGACTAGGTATTGTTTTAAAAATAACCTGTTAAAAAATAAGCAATTCTTAGTTGCTTATTCAAAACAGTTTATTTCACACACAAATTATCATGAAAGCAGTTTGAAAATGCAATCCAAACACCCTTCAAAGTTAAATGTAACATGCTATCGAACAAGAAATAAGCAACATTAATAATCAATCCCAAACACCCCCCAAAGTAGAATGGAATCTGCAACTATTAAAGTCAAAACAAAAATAAAATAAAATAACCTAGCTTATCCTTCATATTCTGGGCAAAAATGGAAGATGAGTAACACAAAATTTGACATTAGACATACATAATCACTATCACCCTCAGTTTCAACTTGTCCTAAAAAAACAATAGGCTAATCAACTTCACCTTGTAGAAGCTCTTGCACTCATGGATGTATGGTAGTTGGTACTTCTTTGTTTCCTATATGAGCTGTAAACATCATCATACTGACTCACTTCATTCGGGTTAGCCGTTGCCCCAAGCCCCAGCCTTCCCGACCCAGTTGACCCAGGTTTCTTCTCCACACTTCCATCAGCGAAGGTTCCAGTCTCTGGGTCCACCTGTAAGTTCGGTGGTGGCGGTATACAAGCACCACCTTTTCGTACCGGAGAATCTCTTTGATACTCATATTCGTCATCACTCTTTGCATCCCCTCCTCCCATGGGTCCCTCAGAAGGGTTCACTTCTCCAATATCTTTAAAGAATTTTGACACTTTTTCTAGAATTTCAGACTGGGATACAGTGGAGGGTGGTATTACAGTTGGGATATCTAAAGGGCTCATGGGAGAGTAAGGTACTCCACTACCAATCTGCATCTTTCTAACCATTCCGGGAATCAGACCAGGTGGGAACAACGGGTATGGTGGTAATTTCTCAGGAGCCGCCGGAGGTGGAAGCATATGGGGTGGTGGTTGTTGAATTGGCAGTTGAACGGGCACGCCATAACCGCCAGATGGTATCGGGTTGGGAAGGAATTGTTGGTTTGGTATTAATGGTGGATGGCCTTGGTCTGATAAATTTGGCACCATACCCTGTGTGTCAGGCTGCCAATTAACCGATGGAACTGATGATTGTTGTTGATGTCCTACAAGAAAAAGCACGAAAGTAAATAACCAATGTGCATTAACCTTGATAATTTACTTTAGCTACTATAATGTATCCGTAGCAATCTGAAAAACCCAAAGCTCTTTGACTGTTCGATTTTCGAGATGATATGACTAAACTGGTATTCGGATGCGTGTTTTGAAAATGATTATATGTTAGTCAATAAAGAACTTGTTAATCAGCAATACATAAAAAGGTCATAGACGATATTGTTTGTATGTGCTTTTGCTGTTTGAAGTAAAAATCAGCTGTTCAAATGTTTGGCAAACCCGATTATTTATAAAACCAAAACATAACCTGACCAGAAAAGAACTGTGATAGAAAAAGATAGTGTTTTATTATATGAGAGTAAAAAATCTTACAAATTAGTAAAAGAAACATGGGGTAGAAACGTAAGATGTTTTCTCAGTAATTAACTAGTCCTGTAGTACTTGATATGAAACTAGATATCGAGAAGTTATTACAACATACCCAATCCCGCCGGGGTATCCAGAAGTTATTAGTTTAATTTAAATAAGATAATCAGAAGCAGAATATAGTTCAAACACTAAACTTTTTTTGTGACCTCAGGTCACAGTAATCATATATCAATCTAAACATCCCCGAATAACATTTGTAATCAACTATACATAGCATGCCTGTATAAGATGTGTGTGTGTGTGTGTGTGTGTGTGTGTTAGGGGTGGGATGAGGTACCTGGTACAGAAAATTCATTCTTAATTGGTGGAAAAGAACCAACGGATGGGCCATTCAGCATCTCATTCTCAAGTATACGTATAGTATCAGGATCATAAACTTCCTTGGATGCCCAGAACTGAACGATTTTCTGCAATCTGGATTGATTTTCATCCTTGTTTATAGGGTTGTGGTATATTCTTCCAAGCATGGAACCTAAAACGTGCCTAAACGCGAGTGCCTCATTATCGATCTCATGAGGATTGACACGTCTTTGAAAGCTGCAGTTTCCAACACATAATAAACGAATAACATAAGCATATCCTAGTATCACAATTCAAAACACATTCACAACTTATTAAAAAAAATACTATTAATTAATTATATACCTGTCAAACAGAATGTCATTGGCAAGGTAAATTATATGGAGCTGTCTTTCAGGGTCATCCAGAGAAAACACCCGATCCCTAAGAGCCTCCGCTAAAGCCGGTGCAAATGGAGATCTCTGCATGAACCACATTTTAGCTCCTTTAATTGACTCTTTGGTGCCTGTGAGGCTGTTGAGCACATTATTCATCTCAGATGCAACATCAGAAGGAAGTGGCCCTGACAACCCTTTAAAAGCCCTCGAAGACTGATCAAACTCTGGCCGAACAAACGGCTGAGGTTGCTGATGGTGCTGCTGGTCATGATATGGTGGATAAGGGTGTTGATGCATTTGATGTCCACCAGGACCAGCAGCTAGGTGTGGAGCGTTTATGGGTGATTGGTTCATCATAGGATTAGGAGAGTGCAACATATTAGCAGAAGCTGTAGGAAATGGTGGTTGATTATACATGCCACCAGGTGGGCGCGCAGCTAACCATAATTTGTACCGATAATACCCATGTCCTTCACCACCAAACAAGAAACTATAAGCGGGATTATCTTTTTGCTTTTCACGGATCATGGCTTCAAACTCAGGCCCGTTTTTCACTGCATACTCAACAAGTTTATCAATACACTTTTGTTGTTCAGGGTCAGAAGGTGGAGGGGCAGGTGGTGGCGGTGCATCGTAAGGTCCATGAAATGGAGAAGCGCCAATATGCGGTGGCACATGTGGAGGAAAATTTGGTGGGGGTTGCTGATGAAGATGGTGAAGATGGGGTGGAGGGTGCGGGTGGATCTGTGGCTGCTGCTGCATGAGGTGGTGACGAGGAAATTGTTGGATAGAAGGATGTGGCGGTAGAAAAGGTTGACCATGAGGTAAGAACGGTTGTTGATGTTGTGGGTGAAAACCGTATGGCAGCGGCTGCTGTTGCTGGATATTAGCTGCTTGTTGCTGCTGTTGTGCAAATGCCATTGCAGCAGCCGCTGCATAATCGTGACCCTGACGGTCCATCAATCTTCAACACAATGTATCCTCAAGAATCACCAGTAGAACCTATTTTATAAAGAACAATGGCACATTAACAACATAGCTTGCAATCAACTCAAAAACACGAATAAATGCTGGAAAAGTGGAAAGGCATGAAACACCGAGCTAAATGATAGAGTGACTAATGACCTATTAACATCTTCCACAAAGAAACTACAATATTGCCACTAATACTGACCACACACAGACTGTGATTCGCAAGAAACGTCATTTCTTGCCATTTAGTAACTTCAACTTTCTAACATTTCAAAGGGTCACAAGGCTATTTTTTCTGCTTATAAGCAGAAGCTAGATTAGGAGGGTCAATTCTCGACACGACACGATAAATGACACGAACCCGACACGAAGTTAAGCAGGTTTGGGTTGAGGATAAACAAGTTTGGGTCAAAAACAGGTCAACCCGTCTAACCCGTTTAATAAACAGGTCATGTTTGGGATTAGTAAATACTAAACAGGTTAACACGTGAACCCGTTTGATATAAGTGTCAAAAAAATAAATATATAGCTTGGATTTATGTTACCTTTATGTACTTAATATGAGTGAATTACGATAATAACTTAGATATTATTGGAATTGTTTAGGTTTATCATTTTTTAGATCCTTATATCATTTTTGCATATAAACTAGTTAAATCGACAAACCACCAAACTTATTTATCGCTTGACCTATTTACTTAAACAGGTTAAACGGGTCACAAATGGGTTACATTTGTTATGCATGTCTGGGTTAGGATTGAGGTTCTTGACACGATTAATATATGGGTCGTGTTTGGGTAGAGGTTATAATAACCCGCCAACCCGAACAGGTCAACACGAACACTACTCGATTGCCATCCCTAAGCTAGATATGAAGCTTAAAATAAGCAATACATAAAATAGTGTTTGAATTTGCTGATGCCGTAAAAGAAATAATAAAATCAAGAAAAAAAATTATGTTAGAAGTTTAACGAAACACATTTTTATAAATAGTTTTAAGTTAAGTGTAAGTTTAAGATTCTAAATTCAGTTTTTGGTCCCAGCTTGCTTTCGCTTACATGGAAAGTGGAAACCGCATATTTTGCCCAAAAATATGCAGAAGCAATTTGTTTCAACCAAAGATCATCCAAATTACAAACACTCAAAACTACGCATCTTCTTATAAAACCGGAAACCCCAACACCCTCCAAGTGTTGAATCCCTCGTTTACTACTAGAACATTCTAACGACATGAACTAAATCATTTGTTGACTAGTAGTTGGGGATACTGATATCACGTGAGGTAGCTAATTGTTACCAAATTCTATCTCATCGCAAACGCTACATCAAACTCAATAACAAAACGTTAGCTAGCGCGGCAGCGGCATTGGAGTATGTTATCACAAATTACATTATTGTTTTTCTATCCAAACGGCTTTTGAAGTTTCAATAACCAATTTTCGAACATTATCATTCAAAATATCAAATTACCCTAAGGCTAATACTCACTTAATCATACAAACTGAAGAAGAATTCGAAATCTTAAGCTATTATTTAAGTGAAATTGTGAAATTAAAACCCTAAGGAGCTGAGTACTTACTTACTTGATAGTTATAATTAGGGCTTTTAATATGTGTATAATTGCAACAGCTGTTTGATCGGAAAAAAAGGGACGGCCTCGGAGGTAAAAGGAGATCGGAAGGGGCAATTGTTTACGGTGGAGAGTCTTCACTCTTTAGTTTGTTGTTGGGTTTTCAAGCATCAAGCCAAACGATAAATGATGGGTCTTGAGTGTTAGGGGGTGTTTGTTTCGGCTTATGGGTGGCATTATTAGCTTATTTGATTTCTGTTTGTATATTATTTTGAGACATGCGGGCTTATATAAATTTATCATATCTATATCTATATATACTATATTATAAAGGTGTGTTTGATGAGAAAAGTTCATTTGGAAACCAGTTTCTACCCGCATACCAAGGGACAAGCCTTCACCATTAGATCAAATTTATTTAGCTTTGATCTAAAGGTGTAGATTAATCTAAGATTTAAACATAACAAACCTATTTTTGTGTCACTATATAAAGTTTCTTTTTAATTTCTTTTATTT
>BQNB010205048.1:0-10646 GCA_026074375.1 Tanacetum coccineum | reverse complement strand
CGAACAAAATTAACTCTAAAATACATAATTCCTAACAATCCTCCCCTAAACTTGAACTTCACTTGTTAACTTCAAGTTTCTTCAGTTTTCTTCAACTTGTAGTCTTGAGGATTGCATTCAACACTTTAAAAATCTTTTCTTTGATGATGATCTGATTGTTGTTCTTTTAGAAATCAGATCATACTTGTCTTTTAAGTCTTCATCAGCAACTCATCACCTTGTCTATAGCTTCATGTCTTCTCAGCAACACCCAACTAAGTTGGCTTTGTAGTTTTTGGCAAACTACCAGCCATAAATGGATTTGTTATGTCTTTACCATGAGCCGTTTGCTATGGAATAGTTAATGCTTCATTGTAATAACAAGGTGCATTAATAACCTTATAGTTTTTAGCAAACTATCAGCTATCAACGGATTTGACATCTCTTTACCAGTAGCCGTTTGCTCTGGAGTAGCCAATGCTTTAGTGCAATACTATGGTGCATTGATTACCATACAGTTTTTGGTAAACTGTCAACCATTAATGGATTTGAGAAGTCTTTACCACAAGCCGTTTGCTTGTGGACTAGCCCGTTCTTATGCCTGTTAAGCATGGTGAATTGATGACCATTTGTTGTGTGGTGGTTAGCCAACACCCAAACCCTTCTCACTTCCATTAATGCTTTCTTATCCCTGCCTGCTTCTTAATCATCTTCAATAACTGATAGCAAACTTCATCTTTTACTCCATTAAGAAGTTTCTTCTCTAGCATCACTTGGCAGGCATTTTGTGATAATAGATACTTTTTTTCTGCCAACATGTATATCCTAGATGCATCCAAAGTGAGACAATGTACAATACATGAAGAGTAATACCTCCAGTTGAGTATCTTCTGTTGCAGTAGTAAACTCCAAATTGTATCTTCACTTAGAGGTGGATCAAACATTGTCTTGAGATCTCCCCAAAGTACTTTGTCATACATCTCTTCAGGTCTATTCTCACTATACTTCTTCATTACTAGCCTATACAACTCTGTGAGTTCATCCCTTGTAAAATCTTTAAGTATGGCTCCAAAGCTTGTGTAAATCTTATCAGTACCATTTCTTCTTATGATCTGATAAACACATTTTAGTCCTGCTTGAGGTATGATCTTCCAATCAACAATGCTGGGGGGTTTCATGGCTGTTGGAATAGCATCTATTCCTTCTTCAAATTCTGATGAAGCACCTTTAACCTTATCCTTTATATACTCTTCCTTTTCTTCTTCAGCTTCATCTTTTGCAGACTTATCAATATGCTTTCCTTTCTTTGCTATCTGCTTCTTTCTCTTTCCTTTCTTCTTCATAGGCTCTACAATCTTTTCTTCTGGAACATCTTCAATCTTTTTCTTCTTTGATGATTCTTGCTCTAATTGTACACCTTGTCTTTTTACTCTTTCAGCTGCTTCCATTGGCATAAAATCTTCAAGACTTCTGACCAGTTTTTCAAATTCACTTTTTAACTCCTCAAAAGTGAGCTTTTTCAATTGAGTCAGCTTCCAAGTACTTTGATTTTTGATAAAAGTACTCATGTACTCTCTTTGTTGTGCCTGAGTCATAGGCTTGCTTCTTTTTGCCCTGGCATTTTGTTCAGCATAGAATTTCTTCTTCTCATTAATCATTTCTACCATCCTTTTAGCAAAATCTTCACCAGTTATACTTTCTCCTTGTAAATTCTTGGTTAGTTTTGCATTTACTTCTAGTTTTACCCTGATGGTATTCCAATCTTCTTCTGTATAATGTTGAGCTTCAAATTGAACTTGAGCTTTTCTTTGCTTTTGTTGCTCAGTTAATTCTTCTTCTTCTTCTATTCTTTTAGCTAAGAGTGCATCCAGGTGAACTTGTTTAGCAGTTTCTTCTTCCTCTAATGTTTGCAACCTGATGGCTTCAGCAAGACTAGCTTCTTCTTGTTGAATTTTTTCTTTAGATCTTTTGGGAGCTTGAGTCTCTTCAATAATCATTGGGGCTTTTCCTTCCCTTTGGCCTTTATCAAGAGAAGGAATTGAGACTTTTGTACTAGGAGTACTAACTGGTCTACTACCAGTACTAACTCCTAAGCTACCAGTATTAACTCCATCAAAGCCAGTATTAATGTCTTCATAGCCAGAATTAATATCTTCAAAGCCATTACTAACCTCTGCTTTAAAATCTAAGCCAGTATTAGTGTCTTTTCCCTTGGACTCTTTTCTCCTCTTATATCTCTTTCCCTTATCAACTGACTTAATCTTTTGAGAAGCAACCTTTGACAGAGTTTTGGTTGCTTCCAAGGTTGTAGGGCTTATATCTTCTACTTGTTCCTCCCCTGAAGCACTGATCTTTATCTTGGTAGGGGTCATAAAATCTTTAACCAAAGAAACTAGAGGATCATAATCAATATCCTAAATTTTCCTCCCCTGGTCCTCTATTTCTTCATCTTCAGACTCAGATACAATCACCCTCTTGGTCTTTCTCTTCAAAGCAACCTCTAATGTCTTCACTTTCTTCACCAAGGTAAGAATAACATTCCTAAAGGTTTGTTTTGTATCTTTGAGCTCTTTCTCTAAGCTTCCAATCTTTAATTCTAATTTCGGTATAAGCACCATCAATTCCTGTAGTTTCACACTGTCCTCAACACTCCTAGAAGTGTGACCTTCTTGTGGAGGTGTCTCATGGGACCTGAGTGGAGACTCAAGAATGTTACCACTGTCCAACCCTGCATCTAAGCCAAAGGTTGTAGTGGTAGCTCCCTCAACATCAACTTCCACACTTGTGGTAGTTGCCTTATCTGCAACAATGGTTAGAGTAGGACCCTGAGATTGAGGAATCTCAGGTTCCTGTCTGTGAGGTGACCTAGGTGGTGATGAATGTTGTAGTGGTTGAGTGGGAGATGGAATTAGTGGTTGAGAAGTGGATGGTTCTAGATCAACAGATGTGGGATGGGGTTCAGTTGGGTGTACTGACCCTTCACCTTGATCCTGAGCTGCACCTGCCAACATTGCAGGCAGCAATGGGACATGATCTCCTGCATAACCTCTTTTCATATTTTCAAAAATCTTTTTAGTTAATTATTTAGGCAAATATTTTCCAGTATTAGTAGTAGTTATACCCAAAATGATTTGTAAAAAGCGTGGATACATTAGAAATTTAGTAGTACTCTCAATATTATGTACCATTCCATCAAAAATTAATTTAGAAAAATTATAAACTCTATTTCTGGATAGACAGATTAATGCAGTAGCAATAGGGCTACCAAATTGATCTCATCCACCAGACTTAGAGCTTATGTAGTGTAAGAGATGATGGATTAAAAATTTCCATTGGGGTGTAAAGTTTTTCTTCCAAAAAGTAAGTCTCCCCTCTGAGACATACCTCAATGTTCCCAACCCTTCATAAATCTCAACATCAGATAAGTTACTAATACCTGTAGCATCTGCTAATTGAAGCTTACTCCTAACAAATGCTTCAGTAATAGTATATTCTATATTATCAATAGATGCTACTATTTGTTGAGTCCCATTAGTAAGTGTTCTGACAGTGGCAGTCTGCCAAAACTGTTTGACTAGAGAGTCATAGATAGTGGGATTATAAGTTAATACATACCTTAAAGAAGTACCTTTGAGAAAATCCACTGCCTCAGTGAAACCCTCACTTTCAGTGGGTTTCTTGAGAAAAGCGACCATGTTATGCTTGTCGCAATACCTTAAATTAGCCATCTTGAACTCTTGATGAATAGAAGGGTTTAATAATCAAGTTTAAGTGTTGGGTTCGAATCATGTGAGTAACTAGGTGCTGCTAGAGAGAGTTAATTGATTTTACACAGAGGAATTATGAGGTTTCGAATTGTACCGTCTGTAAAAGTAGCTTCTTGATAAAAAAAGAAAGATATTTTAGTAAAGTAAAATTAATTCTTATCCAATTGAGAAACCTATATGCAAGATAATCGCCGTAAAAATATCTAACGGTAATATTTAAATAGTAAAAATCAATTTTCCCTTAAACAGCACCAACGGTCATCTACCAGAATTAATGTTGATCTACCAGACTTAACTTTTGGTCTACTAGTATTAATATGATGTACCAGGACTAACTCAGGTCAACCAGAATTAAATTATAGTCTGCCAGAATTAACGTGGAGGTTACCAGAATTAACCATGACATGGCAGTACTAACCTTTGTATGACCATAATTAAGTACTTCCAACCCAGTGATGAAAGAAATTACTTAACACGGCTTCCATTCATCTTCAAATCCATGCATTCCTGAAAAACTTAGTCTAAAACCAAGAAAAATACTACAAAACATTTGTAAAAGCAGTATTAGACCAAACACACCTAACTACCAGAATTAATACCCTATCAGTATTAACTCAAACTACAAGAATTAACTATAAGTACAAACTATACAATTTAACCTCCCCTTAATTGGAGCTATAAATTCAATAGTCCAATGCTCACTACCAAAAAGTTAAATCTTGTAACATCAAATCCTTTGGTGAGAAGTGGTATGTGTTTAATTACACATACCTTTCACCATTAAAATCGGACTTAAATGACCCAAAACGTACCAAAAATACATTCTATTTGTATGTTTTCACTTATTTTGTGCAGGAAACGATTATCCGACAAAAGGACGAAAAATAAGCAAAAACGGACAAAACTAAGCACGGAATAGAAAAGCATGGAAAAGACAAAGTTAATCGAAGCCAAAGTCAAAAAAAGTCAAAGCCAAGAAGTCATCAAGTCAAAGAAAATACAACTTTAGGGACCAAATTTGCCAAATCCCAAAGTTGTATAACAAAGATAAATACTACAAGGACTGAAGTTGTAAAGATGCCATATATAACTTTAGAGGGCTAATTCTGCCAAACCCCTAAAGTTATATAACAAAAGGACTAACCTTGCAAACATATATATAACCCTCAAGGACTGTTTTTGCCATTCCTCTAAACAATCAACACCACAAGGACTTCATTTGTAATATCATGTATAAAATAGGAGGGCCATTTCTGTCACATTCCCAAACTTTCACACCTATTTTAAAATCACTGTATATCTTCTCTCTTTCCTGCCAAATCAAACCCATCACCATCTCTATCACTTTCACCTCGTTTCATGTTCACCTTAGTCTAAAAACATCACCATTCATCAAAACCCCACCCCATATGGGCTTATGTACACGCTGGCAATCCCCCTTGCTACCATTAGTTATGGAAATCAAGGATCGTGATTTGAAGACTTTGGGACCAAGAAAAGATAGAGGGCCGAGATTGATTTTTGTTTCATCTCACACAACAGAAACACATAGTTTCTGTCTAAAAAAAACACAAAAGGAAAAGACAAAGGATCCAAGAACTAGAAGCTTCATTAGCCTTATATAAATCGGACTCTTTGTAAGCCCTTGAGGCATGTAGTTTTTAACCTAGTTTAGTTTCAGTTTGTTTTTATCTTTATGCACTTTTAAATTCCCAAGTATTGTAATTTCTTTTTTTTAAGTTAATGAAAAATTGAGTTTTTAAGTAAAAAGTCTAAGTTTAAATTCCTGTGTTTTCTTATTGTCTTAATGTATCTCAAAGTTGTTTTAAGCTCTCATTTAGGCATTTAATCAACCTGTTTTAACAAAAAGCCACTTAAGTATATAAAGTATTAAGAAAATTTATAAAAACCAAAAAAAATCCTCCCCTCAAAAGTACCTCAGCTTAAACTGGATGATAAGCTAATTGTGGAAGAGCTTATAGACCTACTAGCTTGTTTTATACAAGCTAGAGCTTGTAGAATCTTTTTATCACCCTTGTTTTGAGCAAAGGGTATTGTAAGTCCATTTTCCTTCATTTTCTTAGTTTTACTGTAGCATAGCTTATTAATTGCTTATTGACTGCTTATCTTACTTATTTGCTGTCATTTATGCTTATACATGCTTGTTTGATGCTCTTATGTCTTTTGATTATGTTTTTACTCAAAACTGCCTAGTATTGATTGTGTCTGCTCATTTCCTTTGTGCTTATTTAAATGCTTATTTGAGTTTGCTATTTGCTTAATATTGCTTAGAATTAGCTCCTTGTTATATGTTTTTACAAACCTTTGCTTAAATTCCTTTCAATCAGTCCAAAAACTCACTTTTAAACAGATAAAGAGGTGTTTGGCACAAGGCCAAAATGGGTCAGTATGATTATGTCAATGGGTTGGGGTCACTTGGCCAAATTGTACAACCATTTTTAAGTTAGTCTTAACCTGATTTCCCAAACTTTAAGTATTTTTAAGTTGATTTAAGGTTTTTCTAATAGGTTCTTCAAAACTGTGTTGACAAACAGTTTTGAAAAGCTTATTTGGTTAGGCTTTTTGAAACAATCTTTTGAGAGTGTCTTTGTGTCCTTTTAATGTCAAAATAGAGTAGTCAAGTTTTCATTTAGTATGCCTTAGCTTTGTTAAAAATCTGTCTACCATTTTCAAGTATTTTTTAAAAAAAAGTCCATTTTTCCTTTTTAATTTGCAGATAGTAAAAATGTTTTTTTTGGGTTTCAAAATTTTAAGCATAAGCTCTTTTCAAGCTTAACTCAATCTGTTTAGGGCTAGTTTTGATTTTTGAGCTTATTAGCCAGCTTAATCATAAGTTGGCTTTTTGTCCCTTCTCTTATAAAAAAAACTCCCCTGGTGCAAACTGTTGACTTTTAAGCTCTAATTCTGAGCTTAATTGCTTTTCAAATATTGTGTTGTTTGTAGTTATAGGCACCTCATAAGCTAATCTTTAAGCTCTTATAAGCCCATAGCCCCTAGAGCCCTCTATCAGCTTAAAATTAAGCCCAAAAGGTGCCCTTAAGGCTGTTTGTGAACTGTTTTTAGCCACTTTTCTTATTTGCTTATTTTTACTTTCTAGTTGCTTTTCTGTGCTTATTTTTTTTGTTAGGTTAGCTTATTAGGTGTTAGACTTCCTATGCCTTAGCTTATTTTAGTCTCCCTTAGCTTAAGTTTGCTTAAAATTGCTTATCAGTTAGCCTTTTCCCATTAGGACTTAGGTTTATAATAGTAGTCTGCCTTTGATTTGCTTACCTTTTCTGCTTATTTGCTTATTTCTTTGAGCCTATTTTTTATTTATTCTAGCTTATTTAGTATTGTAGTTAACCTGTCATTGCTCATTTCCCAATTTCCTTAGCTTATTTTTGCTTTAGTGGCCTTAACAGTTTGCTTATAAGTGTCCTTAGTTAAAAAGTGTGTACTGCCATCTACTTGTGCTTATTTTCCAGCTTATTGTGAGTTTTGAAAAAAAAGTTCTTTTTTTAAATTTGCTTAATTTTGTGTCCTTTATAAGTTTAAAAAAAAAGAAAAAAAATTCATAAAAAGAGAGAGGCCAGGATTCGACCCCTGGACCTCCCCCTTTTCAAAGCCACCCACACTCACAAACTCATACCGCTGTGCTACAATAGCTCATCCGGTATGAGTTTGTTTCTTTAAATATATAAGCCCAAACAGCCCATTAAGCCTACAGCTCTTAATTGCTTAATAACAGCTTATTTTTAAGCTAAATTTTCAGTTTCAAATTTTTCTTAGGATCTTTATAGTTTAATTCATTTTCCCTAAATTTTTCAGAATTTTTTATAATCGATTAATATTTTTTAACATTTATTTTCTTTAAAACTGTTTTTTAATTATAATAAATTAAATAAAAATCAAAAAAATATTTTTCTTTTTTAGAAAATTTTATTTTGTCATATTGCACTTAGGAAAAATATAAAAACTTTCGTAGGGTCATTTTTGCAAAATTTTAATTTTTAAAGAACGGGTTTCGGGCCCGATTCTCGTTTTCTCGTTTTCGAACTCAATTTAACTCCGTTTTCGTTCTAGTTTTCTTTATTCTTACTTTTTAGTCAATTAATATTAGGAAAAGTAAAAAAATTCACTTTAGGATTAATATTTTAAGTTTTAGGTTTTTAGTGTGTCGTTTTAGCTTCCCGTTCTCGTTTTTAGTATAGTTTGCCTTATTTTTCCCGTAGTTTTAGAAAATCAAACCCAAATCTTTTCCATTCAAGCATTGTTATTCAAACCAACTTCCGACTTTCCAATTCGCTCCTCGTTGGGGATAAACGACCCGGGAATATCATATACTACTTCCGGTTTCATTGATTTTGTGGATTTTGATCCTTTTTATATATTTATATTTATTTATATTTATATATTTATATAAAAAGGGTTGAATTTACTCGAATCAAGAAGATCTGCAACATTATAATCAGTATGAATCTTGATAACTTCTATCAGTCTTTTCTCATAGCAATCTCTGATGAAATGAAATCTAATCTCTATGTGCTTGGTCCTGTAATGAGCAACATGATTCTTGATAACACTAATAGTGCTTTCATTATCAATATGGATTTTGGTGTTCATGAAATTGAAACCATAATCCATCATCTGGTTTTGTATCCATAACACTTGCCCACAACAGTTAGCAGTTGCAACATATTCTGCCTCTGTAGTAGAATTTGCCATAATAGTCTGCTTCTTGCATTGCTAAGAGATTAGTCTTCTTCCAAGAAATTGACAACCACATGTTGTTGATTTCCTGTCAAGACTGACTCCTCCATAGTCACTATCTGAATAAGCTTCTAGTACAAAAGGTGAATCTCTAGGATACCATAACCCTAATTTGGGTTGATGTTTGAGATGCCTAAAAATTATCTTTACTGCATTTAAGTGTGAAGCTTTTGGTGTGACTTGAAACCTAGCACAAGCACAAACAGCGAACATGATGTCTGGCCTTAATGCAGTTAAATACATCAGAGAACCAATCATAGATCTGTAGACATGTACATCAACATCTACACCATCTTCATCTTTGATCAAGGGTTTGTTAGACTCAATAGGAGTATTAGCTGTTCTGATGGACCAAAAATCAAACTTCTTTAAGATGTCAAGTCAACAACATACTTATCTTGACTAATAAAGATGTCATCAGTTTATTGCTTTATCTGTAGTCCCAAAAAGAATGTGAG
Source organism: Tanacetum coccineum (assembly GCA_026074375.1). Taxonomy (NCBI): domain Eukaryota; kingdom Viridiplantae; phylum Streptophyta; class Magnoliopsida; order Asterales; family Asteraceae; genus Tanacetum; species Tanacetum coccineum. Next base: position 1,672 of record BQNB010205048.1, on the reverse strand, counting down.
TTCACCCATGGAGCTCATCTAGAATCTTTTGTGCATACAATCTTCAAATTCAGTACACATAGATTGCTTTGTAGAGCCAAAAATGATGTCATCCACATATACTTGGACTAACATAATGTCTCTCTTGTTCTTCTTGATAAACAATGTTTTGTCTATGGTACCTCTTCTGAAACCATTCTCCAGCAAGAAAGAAGAAAGTGTCTCATACCAAGCTCTAGGAGCTTGATGTAGACCATAAAGAGCTTTGATTACCTTATAGACTTTGTTAGGATGAGCAGGATCAACAAAGCCTGGAGGTTGATGAACATATACCTCCTCTCCAATAGTGCCATAAAGAAATGCACTTTTAACATCCATTTGGTAGACAGTAAATCCCATATATGATGCAAAGGCTAAAAATAACCTAATTGCCTCAATCCTGGCAACAGGTGCAAAAACCTCATCATAATCTATACCTTCCTCCTGTCTAAACCCTTGTGCTACAAGCCTTGCTTTGTTTTTCACAACAATACTTCTCTCATCCCTCTTATTCCTGAAGACCCACTTTGTGCCAATTACCTTTTTCCCATATGGCAAATCAACAAGTACCCAAACCTTCTGTAATTTGAACTGCAGCAATTCCTCTTGCATTGCTTCTACCCAGCTTTCATCTTGTAAGGCTTGTGTGATGTTCTTGGGTTCTTCTTGGGAGAGAAAACATGCTAACAGACAGTTCTGATGATCTTTATGATTTGTTCTGTTCTGTTTGTAGATGTAGCTTACCAAGGCTTGTTGTGCTGAAGAAGCCTTTTGAATCCTCCCTCTTGTTTGAACTGCTGATTTAGGATCTCCTAAAATTTGATCTTTTGGATGAACCTTATGAACTCTAAGTGTGGGAATAGGACTGACATTATGGTGTTATCCATGTTGCTAAAATCAGCCACTGCACCCATATCTTCATCATCATAAGCTCTACTGAATATGCCTTTATTTGGAATTTCATTAGAAACATCTTCTAAGCCAGGCATATTTAGATCAGTAGGTAAATCAGCATTAGGAAGAGTAGATGCATCAATTGGTATTCTTCCTCCAAGATAAACAAATGATGATTCACTATCATTTCCTCCTGGGAAAGTATTTGCAGTACTGGCATTATTTGTGTTAGCAGTACTAACAAATGGCCTATCAGTACTAAGTGAGTTAGTACTGGTAGCCTGATCTGCCTTCTGAGTAGATGCAATTTTCCTCTTTTCTTCTTCAAATGCTTGTCTTGTATCATCATCCAGAGCTTTAGCAGCAACTTCTTGAGCAACCATCTTCTCAAGTTCATCCTGCAAAGCTTGTTCATCAGCTGTCATCTTATGTTGTTTATCTTTGTCATCAACATCTTCTGAATCCTGAACATTCTTGTCTATAGGAGCTTTTTCAAAAGGGTTTTCTTGTGCATCCTTAACAACATCTTTCACTAGAATACTTGACCTATAAGAATGTAATGGAAGCAGTATGTACTCCTGAGTAGATTCATTATCTTTTCCTGATGAACCTGTAACATAAGAATCTTGTGCACCTGCATCCATATGAACTTGATTTTCTACACTAACAGGAATATAGTTCATAGTATTGGTTAGAAAATCAAGATCAAACATCCAATCAGGACCAGTTCCTGCCACATTAGGTTGATGTTCAAGAAAGT
>BQNB010205045.1:0-10646 GCA_026074375.1 Tanacetum coccineum | reverse complement strand
ATTGATGCACTGTTGTGTTTAAAAACATGGTCTAAAACTTTAGTCTTTGGTTTCCAAACCCAACAAGCTGAGGCCTTAACAATATTAACATTATTTCCCTTAACAACATTAACTACTGCTTTTGGCCTAGCAGTATTAATTTTTTTACCACTAACAGTATTAACCATTTGATAAATATTACTGTTTTTGAATGATGTGTTTTATGAATGGGCCTCTTAACAGTTGAATGTGCTGTTTTAAAAAGATATGACATTGGTCTAGCAGCATTCACTGTTGTTTTTGAGTAGCAGTATTAACATGTCTAGCAGTATTAATTGATACTAAACCAGACTTCATTAGTACTGATCTTGGAACTAAGTTCTTTTTAGCATAGGGGTGAGTCTTTTCAGCAAAGTTTTAATGATTCACCCTTTGAGCATTGTTCCAAACAGGTTTTGCCATCCTTTGATTTTGAAACTGTTTTTGATGGTAATTGCAATCAACTTGCAAATGATCAAAGCTTCCACACACATAACATGCTTTTTTAAACATCTCAAAATTGTTTTCTAGTTTTTGAGACATCATATTATTCCAGTTTCTTTGATTGCCTCTAGGAATTTGAGTGTTTTCCTTATGTTGCTCAACTTATTTATCATTTTTCCTAGTAGTTTTCTCTTGTTGCTTAGGTTTGACAAACTCTATCTTGGCAACACTAGGCTTAACTGTTTTCTTCTCAATTTTAGGTTGAGACACATTTTCTTCCTCACTATCTGACACCCAATCTTCAATAATTGGGGAATCATCAGACTTCCTAACTACATTAGACACTTCTTCATCAGACTTTTTGTTCTCAACTACAAGCTTATTAACAAACTCATCTAAACCAGTAAAAGACAAATCAGGTGTTGGAGGCATGAAATTTCCTGTGTAGGGAGGTGGAACTGCATTATATTTTTCATAGCCTAAACCTTTCTCGCAATTGTCAACTATCTGACACTCTATGAGCTTGTCTAAACTTTTAGATGCATTTTCAAATTTATCTACATTAAATTAAATGCTATCTTTTTTCTTTTTGAATTTTTTTAAGCTTCTTCCTAAGCCATCTAATAGTTATTTCTCCTACTTGAATATCCCATTTTAAGCCATTAATGTTTTCTACATAAACAGACTTATTCTTTTTATAAAATTCAAGTTTTTCTTCCACTGATTCTAAACCTGTTCTATAACCTAAAACCATTAAACTAGATTTCTCTAAATCTTTTAATAGTTGATCATTTTGAGATTTAGTAATTTAATAGTTTCCATACAAGATTTTAAACAATTTGAATCATTGGATACCTCTGAGTCAGGACTTGAAGATGAGTAAGCCATGAGTGCATAATTAGGTCCTTCCTCTGCCTGGCCACTCCAGTCATATCCACCAAGACCATCACATGACACCAAAACTGTGGAAGTAGTTGTTTCCACAGGCACACTCCTTCTTGAGATTTCCTTGTCTTGATTTCTTGGAGCTCTGCACTCCCTAGCAAAATGTCCCCTCTTGTGGCAGTTGTAGCACTTCACTTTGGACTTATCAAAACCAATAGTCTCATTGCCATTAACAGTAAGTTTACTTCCTGTATTCTTCAAAAACCTTCTAGCCCTCATAGTCAACATGGCCATTTGCCATTTCAATTCCATCTCTTCTATGTCATCAGGATGGATTTGTTGCAAGTCCTCATGTGCAAGTTGAGGACTATTTGGTTGACTAGCAAAGAATGAACAAATAACAACATCACTCAAGTTATCAATATTTGTAAAGTTAGCAGCATTAACTTGAGTGCTAGCAGTAGAAACTCCATGAGCAGTATTAACTGCTTCATTAGTGATGTTAGTGTTGTTATTTGAAGAGGACACAAAAGCCATGTTCTGTGTGCTTGAACTTGAGCTAGACATCCCTTTAACTTCTGGTTCATACACCTTGAGGTTGTTGTAGAGATCATCCATGCTCATTGTATCCAAATCAGCTTTATTCCTCCACACAACAGCATGTGTGTTCCACTCAGGTGACAAGCTTCTTAATAACTTTTGATTAACATCTTCTTGTGAAAGCTTTTCATCCAAAAGCTCCAACTGACTCACAAGCTTTTGAAGCCTATCAAAGGTTTGATCAAGCATCTCTGAGCTTGGAGCAGTGAAGTTTTCATATTGCTGCTTTAAGAGATTTCTTTGAGTCTTCTTAGTAGCTGCATTCCCACCAAATCTCTTTTCTACAGCTTCCAGCAACAGCTTAGCATCCTTTATAGAGTTAAACTTTAACTAATGTTCATTAGGAATGCCCATCATTAAAGTACTTCTAGCCTTCACTTCTAATCTTCTCTGAGCCTTATCTTCTGCAGATGTAATAGGCATCACTGTTGTAGCACCTTCCACAACTTGTGTTTTTTGGCAAGGTTGCACCATTCTCTATGACTTCCCACAGTGCATAGTCTATCATCTGGATGTATTATTCAATCCTCATCCTCCATAACTCAAACTTACCCGATTTGAGCATGGGAACTTTGGATGCAGCCACCATGTGTGCATAATCTTAATCCATATCTTATAGCAAAGTTTCTCAAAGCAACAAGCTCTGATACCACTTGTTGATCTTACTTTAATAGATCGAATTACTTAAAAGCTTGTTTAAGGTTTAGTTATATTAGATAAATCTAACATAACTATAGTAGAAACTTTGAATGTATTAAAGATTATGCGGAATCTAATCTTAAATATTAAGAAGAATTCTTAATGAAACAGTAAAACTAAGAACATATAATTCAATAAACAATAAGCTCTAATATATAAATGAAACAATAAGAATACTCTTAATAGTATTAGGGTTACAAAACCTTGAAGCTATGATAATTATATGAATGACTTGTATGTGATCTTGTGATATGTGTATTGGTATATTTTAATCTCTATGCCCTAGGACCTCCTTTTATACACCAAGGAGTCCTAAACGGCTTACAATACTTTCCTAAGTAATGATAATCTTCTAAACAAATAACTTATACATATCTTTTACCAAAATATCTCATACATATCACATAAGCAGTACTAACTAACTCAGCAGTACTAACTTCTTCACTAGCAGCATTAACTCCTTTAGCAGTAGTAGCTTTTGTACTAGCAGCAGTAACTACTTAGCAGTTTTTCTTTTAAGTCTTTGAGCAGCACTAATATGCACTAGCAGTAGTAACTTTACACTAGCAGTAGTAACTCTTCAAGCAGTCTTAACTTCAAGCAGTAGTAACTTCCTCTAGCAAGTGTAACTTTGTACTGACAGTTGTAATTTCACCAGCAGTCTTAAACACTTAGAATAATTTTCATTGAAATTTTCCAGCAGCACTAACTTTGACTGAGCAGCATTAACATCAATAAGAGCAGCAGTAATACTAGCAGCATTAAGAAGGCTTTTAATCCCAACATCTCTTGATTCCTATCAAGTGAGATTTTAATTTCCGTCAATTAGCTTTCTTTAATCTATCTTTTCTTCATTCCCTTTGTTTCGCAAACCTTTTTGTTGACCTCCATGGGAGACGAAAATCCTATCTGTACCCTAGGAGATTACTCCAGACCTAGCCACGAAGGCTATCGAAACACCATTGCGCTCCCCAATAGGAATAATGTGGTACCTTTGCCATCCGACACCATCCGATTGGTGCAAAATGGATGCTCATTCCACTGACTTCGGTCCGAGGATCCAAACCAACATCTTAAGGATTTCTTAAAACTAGTAGACTTACTTGACCTTGATGTTGTAAATAAGGAAAGGACGCGCCTGTGTTTATTTCAATTTTCCCTTCGCGTTCAAGCTAGCAATTGGCTTGAACGTCTTCCTGCAAGATCCATCTCCACCTGGGAGGATATTACTACTCGTTTCCTTGATCAATCTTTCCACCGGGAAGGACTGCAAAACTCGGAAATGACATCCTGATGTTCCAAAAACATCAAGGTGAATCTCTTTCTGAAGCATGGGCTCGTTTTAAGGACTTACTCCAAAAAGTCTCTCATCATGGCATCGATCTCTGGCTCCAAATCCAAATCTTCTATGATCATGTCTCTTTCCACCTTAAGCGTGAAATTGACCACGCCGTCGGTGGCAAACTCCGTGACAAGAACACCAAAGAATCTTGGGAAATCATAGAGAATCTCGCTCTTTACGACCATGAGGGCTGGAACGATTCAAGAGACTTCGTTAAACCGGTCAAGGCAGTTTCACTACCTTTAAATACATCAAAGAAACCTGACCGACAACTCCTTGAACTAGAAGATCAAATTAAGTTCCTATTAAAATGATCAGAAACAGCACCTGTAACAAGCCTAACACACATCTCGGGGGCAAACGTCGATGCAGTTTCCTCAAATCCACACCCACTGAACCTTAATGGACCACCAAGGCAAAATTCTTTCACCTTTCTGAAACGTGTTCATCCAGACCCTCAACCCCAAGCACTGGAAACCAGCTTTGAAGCTCAAGTACGAGACTACATGGCAGCGCACACGGAAAGAATGGAAAGGTTTAAAAATGATATCTTCAAACAACAAGAAGAAATCAACGATAGGATGGCGGATATGTTCGGGCTTCTTAAAGAACCCACAACAAGTAGGACTCCAAAAAAAGTACTTGTTAGAGAAGAAGCTAGACACCCTATCACCAAGCACGCTAATTCCATCTCCCTCATAAGAATGGAGGAAGAAAAGAGTTTCGAAAATGACGGGGTTGTTGGCAAAAATATTATTAAGCCTAACAAATCAAATGTGGCGGAAACTCTAAAGGAAGTTGATAGGGATGATGAAGCTAAAAATAGGTCCAATAAGGAACCGGTTAGGAGTACCGAGAAAGACCTCCCAGGAGAAAAAGTAAGAGAATTAGTGGAGACGACTAAGTCACACCCGTTAAGTTTTACCTCAAACATAGAATCAATAAGGAGTTAATCGAGGGCCTTGTAGGAAATCTAAGATTTAATGACTCATTACTTGCAATGTGTAACACCCCCAAATTGGGTCGCAGCGGAATAATGTACGGGAGCGTTACTTCATAAGTACCTTTGCACAAGATATGAGAGAACGACCTCTAGGTGTGTCGTTTGAAAAGTAATCTTGTATTGTTTAGACTCCCATGCACATCAAGTAAGCCAAGCATCTAATTCACATCAGAAAAACATGCTTAAAAGTGTCAACATAAAGTTAGTGAGTTCATAGGTTTTTGTAAGTATAAATGTGTATCACAAAACTATATATATGTAAACTTACTGTGTTACAAGTCCCGCCCATACAAGACTCGCAACGCATTAACTTAAATATATAGGTTTTCTTAAAATGCGTATAAACACAAACCACACAAATGCGTTTGTTAAAACGTTGGAATCTGAGTTTTGTAAAGTATGTATGACCTTTTCAACCCTTATGATAGTCACAAAAATGTATGTATAAATGTTGAAATCAAGAATGTGTATGACCTTTTCAACCCTTATGATAGTCACAAAAATGTATGTATAAATGTTGAAATCAAGAATGTGTATGACTATTTCATCCCATATAATAGTCACAAAAAGTTAAGTATAGTTGGACCAAAGTGTTTGTAAAGTATGCATGACCATTGTATCCAATACAATAGCCACCATGTGTGATTACGATTGCACCCCTAAGTTTATGAAACTGTGGCGTAGACTTATATGTATGCCACTTTATTCAAGGCATAGTAAGAGTTCATGAGTATGTAGTTGTTGGCCCTGTAGACACCAAACCAGTCGTGCTCCGATATGGTATAACATTCGTTAGTTCAGTACCGCTAAAACTAGTGAGAGTTAATCACCCAAATAGGGATTGTCAAGCCCATATAGATCTATCTTATAAAATTCGCATTTACCCTCTGAGTAATTAACAGTTCATGCAACTTAATCCAATCCGTAATCAATTGAATCAAAGTAAAGTTGTTGCGTCCATAAGTGAAAACAAGTATTGTATCCCATTGCGAGATATGAAAATGAGTATGTAAACGAGTTTGTAATCAACCATGCAAATGAGTTTGTTAAACGCTTATGTAACCGAGTTTGTAATAAATCATGTAAATGAGTTTGTAAACGTTGATATAAACGAGTATGTAAATGAGTTATGAAATCAAGTATGTAAACAAGTATGTAGAAAAGTATGTAAAAGAGATTGTAAATGAATATGTAAACAAGTTGTAACAAGCATGTATTCTCCCTCGAGATTTGTAAAGTAAATGTAAAACATGTGAAAGAGGGGCTATAAACTCACCTCTATGAGAAAGTATAGATTAACGAGCAAAATCAACAAAGTAATTCGTCAACAACGATCCTCCGTGATGCAACCTAAAATTAATAGGTTGTAAAAGGATAATGTAAATAACATAAATACAACATCATAGAGTATAGAGTTTACATCACCACCATATTAGTTAATTGTTTATTAATTAAAAGTTGAAACAATAATTAAGTCATAGACTTGTTAAATTAAAATTTCCAGGTATATTTAACCGTAAAAATATACCTTTGTCTAATAAGTATTATTTTTTAGACAACACATGTCTTTAATATTTTTATCGTTTATATAATGATATTATATAAATGGTTTAATTGTTTTATAAAATAATATTTATAAAGTTAAAAACGTATATAAATATTATATAAATGATACTACAATATTTCTTAAGGTTTTTATAGTTCAAAATTGTAACCTTCCCATTGAATATAAGCTACTAATACATTTTTCCCCAAAGCGAGTTCGCCGTCAACTTTAGTAGCACCCATACCAAAAATTTTGTCCATATATTATTTTATTTTTTTTTTTTTACTTTTTAATGCATTTACCCCGTCGAACCTGGTGTTTTTGAGGCATATACGTATTTTTAAACGGACCCGAAAACACTGGTAAACCATTTTTTTCCTTTCTATTAGATTGTTACATTTTTATAAAAATCACGGAAAATTATTTATAAAAATTAATTAGTTTTTATACTTTCTATTTATCCAAAATCTTTAAAAACTCATAACTTACTCATTTTAACTATGTTTTGCTTGTTCTTTATATGTATGAAATCGTGATGAAATAAAATACCTAAATAAAATACTCACATATTTTATAAAAATCAGTGTCCGAAACTGTAAAGATCAAAACAGGTTATAAAAATCATTTTATAAACATTAAATCTTGTATACTCAACCCTTCTTATAATTCCGTTTAGAGATCCCTTTATAGTTCAACGGTTTCCTATTGAGATGATCTATCATTATAAAATATTTATATATTTTTATCTGATCCAAAACAGTACTAGACTTTATAAAACTATTTTTATAAAAACACTTTTATATATTTAATTATCGTAATCTCGTAAAATTCATAACTTCTTCGTTATAGCTTTGTTTTTCGAGTTCCTTGTATGTTTGGATTCCTCATGAGTACTATTTAAATCAGTAGGGCTTATAATTTATAAAAATTCGTATCTCAACAGATTATACAAACTGTTTTGATATATTTCTACCTATATATGGGGCAAGACATGAAATATTGTATGATGACTAGGCTGGTGACATGGTAAATTAATGGTGACTGGAAATGCCACCTCAAAGGGCATTTTCGTCCACAATTCATGATTTTTTCCGGAAATATGTAAAAATTAGGCGCAACAAAGATTCGAACCATGGTCCTTTCGTTTACAAAGAAACGCCCCAACAACTGAACTAGGCCAGTTTTTTGATCAATAACCCAAAACCAAAATGATATACTGACAGAAACATTACCTGCTTCCCTTATTATTAGCACTCTTTAGGGTTTATTAGTACGTCTCTCTCCTTTCAAAATTCTAATCAATCTCCACACGCATTTCCATTTTGAAATTCAAATCTCCTGGATCAAAGAACCCTAATATGTGGCTATAATCACTAATTCAAACAAATCCCATAAAATAACTCATCCTACCTGATGAATGATGATCATGATAGTTTTTTATAAAGATATGTGTTGACAAAAAAAATTTCTTACAATTTATAGCGATGTTTATTAATCTGTTTCTTTCAAGGATTAGTTAAAGTGTTTGCCTAATTATGAATGTTTAATTTTGATTTTTTCAATTCATTTATCTTTGATTCCATGGGTTTGATGAATCCGTAAAGTGTTCGATGAATTGCCTCAAAGAAAAGCTAATAAAGGACCATCTTTTTTCTGCTTATGATGTTTCTTTGTTTTTCTTTGTCAAGTTTAATAAAAAAGCTAATAAAGAAGGTAATTATATGCAATATTTTATATCAGTATGTTTAATTATTGCTTTCTTTTTTACTTCAGTTCTCACAGGTTTGATGAAAAGTTCACCAAGTGTTCGATGAAATGCACGTTGTGGCTTGCTATGGAATAACCAGATCTTGTGGACAAATTGTTTCCGGCATGTTGGATCCATGGTTCTAACTGCTATTCGTGTATTTACACCTTGTCGTTTAAGGCTATGATCTATATTTTTGTTTTAAGTTATCAAAAAGTTTTACTTTTTTTACGTTTCGTAAAACATGTTCTTTGTATATACATATTTTTAGATAATTTGGCTTATGACACATCACATTATCACTTGCTACAGAGACTAACAAAACTAGAAGAGGAAGAAAATATCAGAGTAGAAATTAGGAAGAGGAAATTCTTTGCAGAAATACTTAATGGAATTCGGGAACTCCAGTTGCAAGTCCAGGCCTCTCAGAAACGTCGGAAGCAACAAAATGATGTTGTTCAGGTATGCAAATCTATTTCTCTATATATTTATGTGTGTGTTTGTACTTACGTTGTACATACATATAAGAATGTGAGACTTTTGTTTTGCTACTTATGCTTCAATAATTTTAAATATCATGTTTTGTGTTAATTAGGCGTGGCATGGAAGACAAAGGCATATCTGCTACTAGGCAAGAAAAATTGAGGTTCCAAGATTCAAAATCAGATGACCAGGAAGCTTACATGAGAATGGTTGAGGAAAGTAAGAATGAACGGTTAATGGTGCTTTTAGGGAAAACAAAATGAACGGATCGTTGTTTTGATGTTGGTATTTCCGAACAACGCGGTTACTTTTACAACAGGTATAACAACATAAGGTCTTAATCCATTTTGCGCTATCTATTTTTCATTTCTACAATGAGTTAATGATCAAGTTAGTACTTGCTTTCCAGCTTTATTGAAACTGACAAGTAGATTTCATTACATTCAGGTAGTGCATGATGTTGATCTACAAAAGCTACATATTCAGTTCGTTATGGATAGAGATGGCTTTGTTGGAGCAGATGGACCCACACATTGTGGAGCATTTGACATCACTTACATGGCATGCCTGCCAAATATGGTGGTCATGGATCATTCAAATGAAGCCGAACTGATAAACATGGTAGCTACGACTGCAGCCATTGATGACAGACCTTCCCGAGAGGCAATGGCTTTGGTGTACCTCTTCCTCTTAACGATAAAGGAGTTCCCCACGAGGTTTGTTCTTGATTCTGTATATGGACTTTATTTACATCATTCGATATCTTCTCTCAGATCGAGCCCAGGTGCAATAGCTTAAGATTGACAATATGCACGGATCATTAAGGTTTACTTAACTTGGTACATTGTTGATAGGCAAATCATGATTACTTGTCATGGCAGCAGGTTGTATTATAGATCTAAAGGGTATCGGGTAAAATCAATTTTTATAATGTGGCTCTATTTCTCTTCCTGAAACATGTTTGGCTCATAATTGGCTTCTTCAAAAGCTTGGTGCTTTAGGGGTGTATTCAGGCATCTTTTATGACTTTAATCTTTTAAAGAAAAAAAATATCTGAGTTTTGTCTAAATGATTGCTGAAAAATGACACAAGAAGTGAGTCATTCACTTTTAAATAAACTGATATCGTTGTACAAAACCTCCAACAAGTTTGTAAAATTTAGAAAAATTGTTAAAAAGTAAAATGGGCATATAGGCTAACAGTGTGAGTAGGTCAAAGTCGGGTGTTTGGGATTACTTTTTCTTTATGCCTTGATGTGAGAAACAGAATGAATTCATTCTCCCATGCCTATTACCTAAACTTGACATGCATATGAGACTACAACTAAAGAGGGGGTGTATGTGATTACTTATTCTTTCTGATTTGTTGCACAACAGGTTACTTATTCTTTCTAATTTGCTGCACACCAGCTTGCAAGTTACAAGTTTATATGCTATGTAAAATCGGATAATTGTGTTTTGTTGATGCTTACTTGAAATCATTAATGGATGAATTCTTCACTTATAAGTTTTTCAACTAAAAAAGAGTGATGCTTTTAGTTTTTATATATGATGAAATGAGCAAAGTATAACCATAAATACTATGTCATAGTGAGTTTAATATTTTAAGTATGAATAAGTTATACTAATTGTTATAAATAAAGCACTAATGCATGTATCATGTATGTTTTTGTAGGTTATGCGACTCAGATCCAAGCAACACATGTTGCCAATGATGTTCCTTCTACCATTTTCTCAAAACCCGCCGCTTCTTAGAAAGCCTTTCTAGGTAGAAAAGCCTCTCTCCAAATCAAACGAACACGACCGACTCATGGGGAGATCGATGCCATTATGGTAAGCAATATCAGTTTTATTTCTTTTTACCTTATGTTGAACGTGAG
>BQNB010205042.1:0-10646 GCA_026074375.1 Tanacetum coccineum | reverse complement strand
CGTCATGGAAAAGTCACCCAAACCTTAGGTGGAGACAACCCCAAAATTCTCAAAATAAATTTTCAAACCCACCTAACCGGTTTTAACCAAACGGTTTGTTCCCAAACCGCTCCTTCAACAACAATCCTCAAAGTTTTAACAATCAATCAAATCTCGAAGGATTGGTGCCCAACTTCATGGCATCTCAAGACGCTAGATTGTCCAAGTTTGAAGCCGATTTCAAACAACAACAATGTGAGATGACCAACAAATTCGACACAGTCTTGAAGGCCATCACTGATCGAATGGCATGAGCACTTCCTAGCGACACGGTTAAGAACCTGAAACTGAATATTAACTCTACCTCTCCAGTTTCGTCTGCTCGTTCTTACCCAACAGAAGACCCGCAATGCTCAACCCAAATCCATAGCTCGATCAACACTATCACAATATGTCCCAAGCAACCAAACAAATCTCATGGTGACAAGACAGAAAAAGAACGGCGAAATGAGGAGGGCAGCCCCGAAAGCATTAGCATCATTGAACTTGAGGAAGAACCAAAGGATATACCACAACTGGAGCCGAAAGACCCAGCTGCTACTAAAGAAATAGGATCTAGCGGGAATGACGAGGAAAAGGAAGTTGAGTGGATAGATGTTGAAGAGCCTCTAGATTTAATTGATACAAGTGAGGAATCAGTTTATGAATCATTGATTAAGGAGATGCCTAGATGATCATTGAATTATGACTTTAGGATCAGGAGGGGTGACCCAAGAAACCTTAAAATCCCCTGCATGATAGGATATAAGTTCATGGCTAACGCCTACATTGATGTTGACCTACCCATGAACATCATGTCCTTGGCCTATTATAACTTTATTCGGAAGGATGGATACGAGTATAGGGGAAGAAATTTCGTGGGACTCGGAAGAGACATGCACGTATTTGTAGGAAATATGAGTTACGTTATGGATTTCACCATTCTGGAAAATATTGAGACTAATATTGACCCTAGTCTGTCCCATGTAGTATTTTGGCTGCCCTTCGTTGAAATCGCTTGCCTAGCTATAAATAGGAAACACGGGTTAATGCCTTTCACGGATGAAACTAAACCCGGAGAGGAACGAATTGTCCAACGAAGGTCATGACTTATTGTCATCTAGGATAATACTCAGTGAAGATAACTATAATAGAGGGTGTAGGAAACCATCCGACTTAGAAGATCGGAGAATGGGAAATAGCTAGAGATGCTGAGATCAATCCCTTTAAGGACGTCCTAGTATTTAGGAGAATGGTGGAATTATTGGGGGCTATACCCATAAACCTTAAGAGAAACATGTGGGAATCAAAAGACTTAGTAAAAACCTTAATCAATTTGGGCTAAACACCTAAAAATAGATACGGGTGCATTGCATGCCAAGAGTAGGCTGGATTACCCAAATGAGAAGAATTTACTATAACCCTCCAGTCAGTCCCCACTTCCTATAAACTGTCTGGAACTTGGAACCGAATATTTGACTGGAATTGCAGATGAAGGAGAAGTCACGTAAAGACGTGTGACTTCGAGTCTAGCTACAAGACTCATAAATAAAGAAAAGCTCTTTTTGGAAGGCAACCCAATATTTATTTTTCCGCATTTAGGAGTGTCTTGTCTTTTAATTCTTTATCGTTTATTCTTTTATGTTTGAATTATTTTGTAATCATGCTTTGTTTTGTTTTTAACTTCGTCTTATTGACAATCAAGGGTATTTTGCATAAAATAACTGTAAGGGAAAATATCCGGTTTATAAGAACCAATTCAAACATATAAAATAAATTGTTTAGATTAATTCGCGTCAGTCTCGAGTCATATAATTGTAATGATTAATCTTAGGTTATATGCAGTATTTTACACAGGATTTAACTAACAAAATTGCATGCAGAAGTTTTTTTAAGAAAAACGAAGAAGAAATCTTCACAGTGGCTGGAGACGGTGTCGTGATTCATCCTGACGGCATCGCTCCACCAGACATGTGAAGATTTGAAAATTTTCAATTATTTTTGAAAAATAAATTGTGCAATATCTAAAATTTGTAATTTTCTTCACCCCCACATCAAGTAGTCCCACACACCCCAGAATACGCAACACAATACCCACCTATAGCCCATCCTCCCCCACAAGCAACCCACCACCCAAACCACCACACCAACCCTACAACCGAGCAAACCACGCGGTTCCCCCCCACCCAACTCCAACACACACACTACACCACACACGACAACAACTCACACTCTAACCACTACACACACACTCACCAGCACACAACACACACAAGCACATCACCAAACCCAAATCCCGCACCAATACCAGCAAGTACTCTTAAGACAAATACAAATCAAAACCGCCGTATACACAAATGCATCCCCGCACAGCAATGCCGAACAACTTCCTAAAGTCCAAACTTACAACTCAACCTAAATAGTTCTCCCTCGAACACCAACTATAACAACTCCATAAAAACAAACACCAAACAATCTTCCCCCCGCTGATTTGCATACCTCGAAACAATAAACAAGCTTGATTACCAATAATATATATTCCACAGTAAAAATCGTGTTTAGATAACCGCTTACATAAAAGAACCTTTGGCCCAATGTTCAACTAGAAGTTTATGGAATGTATAAGCCTAGAAACTAACCTGACCAATTCATATTGGCCATATGTGCTTATGGCGTCCTTGCCCCATTCGAGATACTCACTCTCACCCACCCTACCCCCTGACCGAAAAAACACAAACCCCACGAACTCCGCCCAACACCCTACCCCCGCCCCTAACCATCACCCACACCCCCCCCCCAAAACCCAAAAAAAACAGCGCCCCACCCTTGCCCCCCCCGCTCGACATACCCACTCTACACCAACGCAACGCCCCACATCATCCAACGCCCACCCCCCCCCACCCCAACTCCACCCCCCCCCATATAAGTAACTGGTTGCCTATCTACACACACTTCCATAAAAAAATATTGGACACCCAATAAAAGCACCCCCCTCACTAAAACAGCAAAACACCAGAACGCAAAAACGTCCGTAACTTCGTACCGCCAAGGCCTAAAAATCCACATATAGCACCGCCTAACACGCAAAATATAAAGACCCACCTTACGTACTCTATAAAGTGAGATCCCCGAAACTTACTTAATACGGCCTTATAACCGATTCCACCATAGTGAACACGTACCAAACCGAACACACTCGAGAGCACTACACGTACACTGTTTACCCTAACAATCCCATAGAAAAGAGAAGTTCTTTCCACCTCTAAACCGCAACCGAAGAGTCTACGACAAAATCTCTCACCTCTTCGCCCTTCTCAACACACGCAGAAAACTCCCCCTTACCAAGTGTAACCAACAATGTGACCCCAAACCAACCACCAAACTATCCCCCCTCGTCCTTGGCAAAGCCCCACGTTCCCTAGATATTATGTAAGTGCAAGACAAGTTCTCCCCTAGGGGTTATACCCCTCCGAGCCCTAATCATAATACAATCCACTGATAATCACATCAATATTCCCTAGATTAAGGCTGGACTATCATGAAGTAGCATTGTAAAACTCCTGTTGAACAAATTGATACAGAAACAAAAAACCCAAAATTCGTCTTAGCTCCCTACCTTGTATGTACATACGATTTTAGTACATAGATTGTTTATAGACCCAAGTTAATTTTCATTGCGTAACCTCAGGTTATCAACTGGTGAATCATTAAACCAATACGCCACCCTGCATGATGCGGTGGCACGCTATATTGGGATAACAAGGTCGACAACAACAACAGCCGCCAATGAACCGTCCGACCTCCTTTCCCTCAATAAACTAGCATCAAAAGCTTATCCATGTAATGTTGATAACCACCCACCAATCGTGTACCAGTTAGTACGAATGTAAATTTATCGAGTATGTAAAAACGGTTCAAGTGTAACAGATTATGCTAGTAAACCAACCATGAGGTATTAAAATAGTCAATAGTAAGCCCAAGCAGAGCCAAAAGTGAACGAAAAATAATATATATATAAACCCCGATTCCCCCATACGTACCCTCTCACACTCTCGAGTGAAGGCAGAACTAAAGCAACATAAACTAGAAACACAATCTATGTTGTCCAATATCACCCGCCCCCGCCCTGCTCAATTAGTTAGCGGCTAAAGTACTTAACGCGAAGAGTACCCACAATGACCTGTACAAATGCAACTGCACTCACCCACCCCTTAGTACAACAACTTCCCAGCCAAACTCACACGTCAACCTATTACCGCGCCCAACTCCCCACCCAGAATAACGACAACTCCCACAACTGTATCGTGAACCCTAATAACTTAACCAACCTAATAACACAAACTCCCACCCCCCTCCCAACACCGCAATCAACAGACCAGACAACCACTACCCAAACCTCCTAAATCTCTCAATACGCTATGCTGAAAGGACACCTACCCCCCGACCAGTCATCACAATCATCAGCACTGACCCATTCACCACACATATAACCAAAACATGAAAACCCAACCAAGAACTACTAAACAACTCCAAGATACCCTCGCGACCGCGCCCACCCCCCCCCAACATGAGCTAGTCACTAGCACATCAAACGCTCTTACGCTAAAACCAACCTCTCACACCCTTAATATAATACGACCTGAATCAAAACCCTTCTACTGAACCCAACTCCACCCCAAAAGCACTAATCACCACCACACCCCCATCACCCAAAATATTCCCAGCGGCCCCACCCTCACCTCCATTCGGTGGGACAAAGTGCACCTAGACCAAAACGACCCAACAAACCCCCCCCTTGTAGACATACCCCCCTCTCCCAGCCCACCATCCCCAATCCCCTCAAAAATCAAAAACTGTAAGTATAAGAACATAAAAAATTACTGAACTCAGCCCATGAGGTCAGGCCCAAATAGTTCGCCAACACACTTGCCTGTGCACCATATGGACGACCCCCCAGTTCCCCCCCCACCCCACTACCCGTAACCCCCCCGAAATCTATGAATGACCCCCAGAATACAGAGCCCGTAATGAGGACGGCGACCGTCCCTAATAAAGCGCCGACGACGTGTCCAAGCCACTTGCCTGCCGATCGTATGAATAAAGTAACATGCTACATAACGTAGCGCGCCTTAAAGAGGATCTAGAATCAAACGACGTTACGAACGGACGTCAATGTCATCAAAGCGACGCGTCGCGACGCTTTTATCCTTATAAAATACAAAACTGGGATTTTAAAGGGTTTTAACGAGAGTACCTTAGAAAAAACAGCTTTAAGAGACCGGAACCCTATATCATTGTTATTTACGCATCAGCAATTATATAATAAACCGTCTTTAGGCCAATCAAACCCCAATTGCATACTTCGACCATATTCCACCCGATGAAAAACTCAATTAATTATATAATCTCTTTTAATCTAACCATCTGTCTATGGAGTGGTGTTTGTATTGATAGATAAATGATCTTAATGATTATTCCCATATAAAACAAGCTAGGCTAGAACCCTCCTTTTTAATTAACTTTACACACAACGCTAGAAGCACCATAAACTGATTGGAGCAACATAGAGCCTTGACAGAGCGCAGAAAGCAAAAGGTCACCACAGGCCCAAGCCTCACTTCAAAGCATCACGCCTTCACCGCCCCACCCGCTCGAGAGGACCACGGAACCCACTCCGGAAACTCTCCTAACAAACACCCATAACCTCCAAATCTATTGGAAAACCGCTCTAAAGAAATACACAATAATCCAAACCAGGCACACACAATCAAGTTGCCATTGTCAACCTCAAACCACCCACCCAGTAACCTTGAGCCGAAGCCTAACCCTGCACACAACCCACGTCCTGTCCGGTAACTAGACCATCTCGTAACCAAGTCCAACTGCCCACCAACCACACCTCAACACCATCTGTAAGCCAGAAGACACATGATAGGTCCATCTAAGGAATAATAACAATGAATCAGAAAATACAAACCCTTTAAATCATAAAGTTATCACTGAGAATTTAGATTATAATTAAAATAATTAGTTAAACAAACAAAAACCTGTCGTCAAACCATGCAATTTTACTGCTTTCTATAAAACAAAAATACAAAAAGAATCTTCTCTCAACCCCGTAGACATCTGTTAGATCATGATCGAGCCTTTCCAACCTGTTCCATTAGAGAACGATAACAACCTCTGAGTCTTGCCTATACTACACTACAACGATTAGGTACACTGCCTAGGGAGTTGTAAAACTTCGTGTAGAAGTCTTTACGACAACCACACATCAGCCATCCATGCGTATTCCAGCACGCCTATGGCTTTAAACTACACTTTATTCTTGGAGTAACATATCAAATTGTGGATCTGTTTCATATTAGATGTGTGAAGGTTACATTTTGTTTATCCATATTGTGTCATTACATGTTGTTGTTGTTTTCAGTTGTAATACATTCTATTCATAAACGTCTGATTCTTTTTTATGTTTGCACATTAAGTAAGCAGCAAAATGGGATTGGGTGATCAATGGAGTCAACTTTGTCCTTCTTACAACCAACTGTTTTACCACATTGTCGCTGAGCCTTGAAGATCTTCCTGCTCAGTGTAGCAATCTAACTTATTCTTTTCTAGCATGTCTATGTAATATTGTTTCAGAGTATAACAAAAATCTAACTAGTATTGTGACTTTTTAAGGTGCTAGAAAAGCTGGAACTACTTGCCAACTCTTTTACAAGCCTAAAAGTGCAAATGCTGCAACTAAACAAAGAAGATCCTTAGTTTCTTTCATAATTGATGGACAAAAATTATATTATAGAATTGTGGCTTCAACACCATCAATATATGACAACATTCATGTTCTGAACATCAACCCACTCAGTCGTGCAGTGTAACAGCATGTTTTTGGACATTACTTCAACACGAAAATGTGCATTGCTATTTTGATGTTCCTCTTCTGCTCCTCAAACCATTTGGACGCTTTCATTTTTAGTTTTTCGCACAACTTATCATGTTTGTGGCATCATCCGGTGAACCATAAATTGTAGAGTTTTTCGTTTAATGGTTCAACGGTTGGTGCTTTAAACACGTATAAGTTTCCTGACTATATCGTTGCCTTTTTGTAATAGTTTGAATGAAGTTCATACATAGGTTTCTTTGCCTAGATTTTAGATACACTAAGGTTTCGTTTGTTTTTTTTAGAGGTTTTACCTCTTCATCTGCAAACCATGTCTGCAGAAGAAGAGGTGCATCTAAGCTCTTCATCTGCAAAGAAGAAGTCAATTTGTTTTTTTTCTCTTGAAGTACTTCTTTCATTTTTGTTTATTTATATTTTTACTAGTGTTTTTACGTTTTCGTTTGTTTTTTTACGTTTTGGTCAGTTATTTTACGTTGTCGTCAGTTATTTTACGTTTTCGTCATTTTTATACGTTTTCGTCAGTTTTTTTTACATTTTCGTCAGTTATTTTACGGTTTTGTCAGTTTTATTTTACGTTTTCTTTAGTTTTTTTACGTTTGCGTCAGTTTTTTTACGTTTTTGTCAGTTTTATTTTACGTTTTTGTTAGTTTTATTTTACGTTTTTGTCTGTTTTTTACGTTCTCGTTATTTTTTACATTTTCGTCAGTTTTTTTACGTTTTCGTCAGTATTTTTACGTTTTCGTCAGTATTTTTACGTTTTCGTCAGTTATTTTATGCTTTTGTCAGTTTTTTTTACGTTTTCTATAGTTTTTTTATGTTTACGTCATTTTTTACGTTTGCGTCAGTTTTTTTACGTTTGCGTCGGTTTTTTAAGTTTTCGTCTAATTTTTTACGTTTTCGTTTGTTTTTTACGTTTTCGTCAGTTTTTTATGTCTGTGTCAGTTTTTTTACGTTTCCGTCAGTTTTTTACGTTTTGGTCAGTTTTTTACGTTGTCGTCTGTTTTTTTACTTTTTTGTCAGTTTTTTTACGTTTTCTTCAGTTTTTTTTACGTTTCCGCCAGTTTTTTTACGTTTTCGTTAGTTTTTATACGTTTTGTCAGTTTTTTACGTTTTCGTCAATTTCTTTACATTTTCGTCAGTTATTTTACGTTTTTGTCCTTTTTTTACGTCTTCGTCTGTTTTTTACGTTGTCGTACTTTTACGGACGAAAACTTGAAAAAACAGAGGAAAACGTAAAAAAGTGCGAAAACGTAAAAAAAGGAGGAAAACGTAAAAAGACTGACACAAACGTAAAAAGAAGGGCGAAAACGTAGAAAAAACGTACAAAAACATAAAAAATGGACGAAGACGTAAAATCAAGCAAAAACGTTAAAAAACAGACGAAAAAGTAAAATAACGGAGGAAAACGTAAAAAATCAGACGAAAACGTAAAATAACTGACAAAGACGTAAAAATACAGACGAAAACGTAAAAAAACAGACGAGAACGTAAAAAAAATAGACGAAACATAAAAAACGGACGAAATGTAAAAAAACAGACAAAAACGTAAAATACATAAAAAACCTGACGAAAACGTAAAAAAACAGACGATAACGTAAAAAACTGACGATAACGTAAAAAACTAACGAAAACGTAAAAAACGGACGAAAACGTAAAAAAATGGACGAAAACGTAAAAAACGGATGAAAACCTAAAAAAGCTGACGAAAACGTAAAATAATTGACGAAAACGTAAAAAAAACAGACGAAAACGTAAAAAAATTGACAAAAACGTAAAAAACAGACGAAAACGTAAAAAAATGACGAAAACGTAAAAAAACTAACGAAAACGTAAAAATACTGACGAAAACGTAAAAAACTGACGAAAACGTAAAAAAACTGACGAAAACGTAAAACAAATGACAAAAACGTAAAATATCTGATGAAAACGTAAAAAATATTATATATCGTAGAAAAACGGAGAAAAACATAAAAATCGTAGAAAACTGATTAAAATGGATGAAAACGTAAAAAAAAGTACAAAAAAGAATAAAGACAGTTGAAAACGTATAAACTCAGAAAAAACATGAATTATTTAATTATTGTAGAAAGAAGTGAGAAGAAGAGGTAAGAAGTGAAATATTTTGTCTGAATTTTTGAAGAGGTTAGAAGTGATTTTTACCACTTATCTCTGCAAAAAAACAAACAAAAAACGTCTGAGAGACTGAAGACATAAGTAGTGAAAAGAGGTTAAAAAAGGTTATTTGAAAAAAACAAACAAAGCCGTTCTTTTTCAATTATGAGAAAAAATACACGTGGAGATTTATGTTGCTCAATATGTTGATGAATTTTAGATGTTTTTACCACATATGATAACCGATACGTGAAATTTGTTGGACTTCACGCTACGTAGCTATGCTATCGGATAATAAGCTCCGCAACAACGTGTGGACACTAATACCTCATTTTATTTAAATATACGAGCAAAATATTATTACAACATCTATATGTGTTATATAGTAAACATGAATTATGATACATCACCAATCACAAATAAGTTAATTGCATAAAACTTTTTTTTTTAATAAAAATCATGGGCCCACTTATTTATTTTCACTCACAATAAACTTAACATGATCAATCATGTTTGACCATAACTTGAGAGGATCTTTTTCCAGTAAACATTGATAATGTGCCATATCTTTTGATCTCTAATTAGTGAAACGACATTAGATATCCCGGTATTCATGCAATTTTCTACAGATATATCATATTATTTTGTCTCATAGTAAGCATATATTATGTTTGTTTGTTTTAAAATAAATGTCTACTTTAATTTTAACTAAAAGATACTTGAGTTGGTGGAGATAATGTTGTTACTAACAATTAAAGAACGTAGCTAGTCAATATTTCTGAAACTTCATATATTCTCAAATAGACACTTTATAAAGACAGAAAAAGTATCAAATAAAGAATCCAACTGATTGTGATCGGTATTTTGTTAAATATTAAAACATAAGTACGAAAATACAAGTTGTCAATTTCCACGAAGTTTTATTAAAAAAATAGATCATTTAGTTTCATCCTAGTTAAAATCTTATTATGCGACTAATGATAGGTTAGAGCCAAAAAAAACCGGATTTTTTCAAATCACCGGTAAGTAGCTGATGAGTAGATCGGAGGATAACGAATTTTTTTGGTGGATCTTAACTAAAGCTCGAATATCATGTAAAATAATAAAGATTAATATTGATTGAATAACTTAATTACATATGATAACATGTCTATTTATAATGGGGCAATTACATTTATATCCTTGCAAAAACTTCAAATTACGTCAATATCCTTACAAAATTTATAATTACATCAATATCCTTTCAAAACATGATAAATTCACAAATATGTCCAAATATAAAAATAAATTAAAACTAAATTACTTAAATCTTTTACTTTTTTTTTCTAAATATTAGACACCATAACAAATTACATTTGTGCCCTTTGAATTTTAAATAAAAAAATCAATACCCACTTTACTCTCATGAAGATTTGGTCTTAATTCTTCAACTCGTTTGCAAGTTCATTCCAATTGCAACAATTGAAAGTTGTTTCGCCACTTTTATTTGGGTTATTATTATAATAATATGTAACAGTTATATTAAGATAATGAGACATGCATCTGATGAAAGTTCTTATTTTCTTTATTTGAAATTATCATTTTAAGTTTTAGTTGAGATGATAGTTAGAATTAA
>BQNB010205040.1:0-10646 GCA_026074375.1 Tanacetum coccineum | reverse complement strand
GTTAATGTGAGAACTTTTTTAAAGTTGTTAAAATGAGAACTACTCTAAAATACCATTAAGACATTGATACATAACCATTATAGCAACGATACACCAAAATATAAAATATTATACAAGTTAACATTCTATCAACTAATCACCAACTGATATATGAGTAACGGATTACTGGTACACAATTAAAAATTTGATACACATGCATCAAAATCTCAAAAGGTAAAATCTTATACATAAACTGTTACACCTAGTACACATCAACCACTAAATAACTAGATACACAATACCAAAACGTGATACATATTATATGTCGAATCAAAATGCATCACCTTATTTTTGATAATTTCCAAAAGAAAACTCATCGAATCTTTAACAATTTTAGTTGTAATTAATTACGTTTTGATTTTGTTTCAAAGAGAGTGTCATTTGTGAAATTTTTGTTGGTTCTCATTTTAACAATTTTTGTTGGTACACAATTAAAAATTTGATACACATGCATTAAAATCTCAAAAGGCAATATCTTATACATGAACTGTTACACTTAGTACACATCAACCACTAAATAACTTGATACACAATACCAAAACGTGATACATATTACATGTCGAATCAAAGTGCATCACCTTATTTTTGATAATTTCCGAAAGAAAACTCATCGAATCTTTAACAATTTTAGTTGTAATTAATTACGTTTTGATTTTGTTTCAAAGAGAGTGTCATTTGTGAAATTTTTGTTGGTTCTCATTTTAACAACTTTAAGAAAGATCTTATTTGATCTCAATATATATATATATATATATACACACACACACACACACACATTATATATAAGAGTATGCATGTCACATCATAAGTCCATGCGCCATGTCATCACGATCTGTTGCCATCATTAATCCTAATAATCATCCTACAATGCCATGTCATCACGATTAATAATCATTACGATTATTAATGACATGTCATCACAATTATTGCCATGTCATTAAAAATTATTTCCAAATTAAATCCACCTAATCAATTTTTACGAAATTGATAATGTTTTTAAAAATAATGTCCATGGCAAGATTCGAACCTTAGGTATTGTTACCACAAAGAAACTCCTCAACAAGTGGATTACTCCATAAGTTGTGATTGATAATTAAAAACTAATATGTCATGCTTAAAAAAACTCATTGTTCAAATAATAAGATAATCTCTACACATTTGGCTTCTATTATGTCAACTCATATCAATCATTTATTTTTTTATTACGCATACACATATTCATAACTTCCCTCCATGATAAACCCTAATATTATTTTTAAGTACCTTTTTTTAGTCGATCAATGGATGAGAATGTGTTGATCCCACTTAATAGATCGAATTCCTTAAGCTTGTATAAGGCTTAGTTATATTAGATAAATCTAACACAACTATAGTAGAAAGTTTGTTTGAATGTATTAAAGATTATGCGGAATCTAATCTTTAATATTTAGAAGAATTATCAATGAAACAGTAATTATATGAACATATAATTCAACAAACAAAAGCTTCAATATTATAATAATACGAATACTCTCAAAGTATTAGGGTTACAAAGACCTTGAAGCTAAGACTAAGATTAATTTTTGGTTTTGGTTTTTGGTACATCAATCTCTATGACCTAGGACCTTCTTTTATACACCAAGGAGTCCTAAACGGCTTACAATACTTTCCTAAGTAATCATAATCTTCTAAACAAATAACTTATACATATCTTTTACTAAAATATCTCATACAAATCACATAAGCAGTACTAACTAACTTAGTAGTAGTAACTTCTTCACTAGCAGCATTAACTCCTTCAGCAGCATTAACTTTGTACTAACAGTAGTAACTTTTGTACTAGCAGTAGTAACTACTTAGCAGTTTTTCTTCTAAGTCTCTGAGCAGTCTTAACTTCCACTGGCAGTAGTAACTTCTTCTAGCAGTAGTAACTTTGTACTGGCAGTTGTAACTTCACCAGCAGTCTTAAACACTTAGAATAATTTTCATTGAAATTCTCTAGCAGCACTAACTTTGACTGAGCAGCATTAACTTCAATAAGAGCAGCAGTAATACTAACAACATTAAGAAGGCTTTTAATCCCAACAAGTAGTAAGACAACCAGCCCAATCTGCATCTAAGTAAGCAATGAAAGATGTAGTGGAAGAAGAATATAACTATAATCCATAGTCCAACATACCTCGCACATAATGTAGAATCCGCTTAAGAGCCAAAAAGTAAGGCTCCCGAGGATCATGAATAAAAAGACAAACTTGATGTATCGCATAGGAACGATCTAGTTGAATGAATGTAAGATACTGTAGTGCACCTATGAGACTATGAAATAATGTCAGATGAGATGCAGAATCAACATTGGCCCCCAACTAGGACTCACTATCAACAGGAGTTCAACACGGATTACAACCAACCATATAAGCTCTCACAAGAATCTCTACAGCATACTTATGCTGAGACAATAACATCCCTTCTGAATTAAACACCACTGAAATACCTAAAAAATAATTAAGCTAACCAAGATTGATCTTGTACATTTAAGACTTTCCATCAGCTCTCATTACTTGATAATAGCTTTTCTTTCTTTCTTGTGAATCTTTTTAGCAAAAATCTTTGGAGACTTAGTAGCTAAGGTTAGCGAGCATCGCATCGTAACTTTTCTTCATTGGAATGACTTCTATTTTAACTTTGAATGCCTTGCTATGTCTTTATCCTCACTCACCTTCTGCGTTCTTAGTACTCTCTTAGTTCCAACTCTTTCTGCGCTTCTTTGAAACTGTTACCTTCCACCAAGTCTGTTCTAAAATCTAAATATGGTTACGCCTTGTTAAAAGTTTGTCAAACAATTCTTTGCTAGGAATCGCAAATCTTTAGACTTCAAATCTTTGTGCTTCCAACCTTTCATGTTCTTAAGATAAGTAATCATGGTCTTCTTTTGTTAAGTTTTGGTTGGTGGTTTGTTCTTCTTCTCCTCTGCTCTTTTAGCTGTAAAGTGTTTTCTTCTTTGCTCTAGCATTTCTTTAATATAAGTGTGGCTTTTTTCTTTAAGTTGTAGAACTTGTCATCTTGTTGTCTTTAGCTTGAGTCTTCTCAGCAACTTAGTAAATTAGTATCAACTTTTGCTTGAATATTCATCCCAAGCAATATTGGCTTATCAATGTCTTTTCTTCTTCAGCTTTTGGCAATTCTTCTCCTTTCATTAATCTCTGCTTGTAATTTAAGTGCAATCTCTTCATCAAGCATGATTTGAACTTTCTTCTTTGTAGGCTTCACTAGGTTCAGGTTCTACCATTTTCCCTTTGCCTTTGTCCTGAACTTTTGCCTGTGATGGTTGTTGTGGAAGAATTGTTGGTTGTAGGTGTTACCCCCGACTCAGCTTAGTACATAACATAATTCCGCTTTCCTTTGAGATGGAACTTTAGCATTCTTTGTTGGTGTAGCAATCTACTTATACTTTGTTGGAGCATTGGCCAGCATTAACTAGGTAATTTGGGCTCGTCTATAAAACTTTTTCCTTGGGTTTTACACTTTTTTAAGCTGCAAAGTGCTTTGAGCTAAAGAGTAACTTTCATCCACAGTTAAAGATTAGACACCTTTAGTAAGCAAACTTCTTTTTTGTGTAAAACCTTATCACATGGTTATAAAGCATCCAATCTAATATCACATTATTCAGCATCATTCTTGAACATTTAACAAGTAATGTCTTATCAGCATCAATAGCATTAATCCTCCTCCCTTGTTTAAATGCATCCTCACCCAAATCTTCTTCATCACCAGAGGATTCTACCCTAGCTGTCAAACCAACTTTGTATAGTCTCTTCAGCTTATGAGTTCTTGAACTTCTTTTCTTTTCAAGCTTCTTGACCCTCCTTTTCAAACTAGCAATCTCATTAGCTTGAGTGGTCTTTGTCTTCTCCAAATCAAGAACCTTCTTTTATAAAGTGGTACACAATTCTATCAATTCATTAAGTTTAAGTCTATCCTCATCACTTCGAAGTGTGTTACCTCTTGCGAGCAGTGAATCATGGAATGTTTAGATACATTCTCAAACCTAGTTTGAGCAATAGTATCCCCCATGGTTTCTTGGCACCTGGGACCACCACCTAAAGTAGTTCCTAGGGAACTAGATTCATTAGGTGTTGCCTTAGATTGGGTCTTAGTTATGTTACCAATGTCCTGCTCTGCTTCTAAGCTAGAAGCAGTAGCGGCAACCCTCACCAAACTATCACCCAACTCCTTATGGACAGCCTCATCTGCAACAATGTCTGTTGGACCACTAGGCTGAGGTACCTAAGTGTCCTTTCTCTTAGGCTTCCTAGGTTTTTGAGTCTTTTGAGGTTGAGATGTTGATGGTTGAGTAATGGTGGGTGTGTGATGGGGATCAGTTGGAATTGTTGAACCTTTACCCATTTAGTTTTGAACCACCATTATTGGAAATAAAGGTGTTACTCTTCTAGAAAATCCTTTTTCTACCCTTATCAAATTTCTAAAAATCTTCTTAGTGTGAGACGGTGCAATGTAAATTCTCTTGTGAGTTGACATATCATCAAGTTCTTATTCCAGAAATACTTGCATAAACCTAGGTTACATCAAAAATTTCCCAGACAAATTATCCAAGTTTCTAACCATACTTTCAAAAATGTATTTTGAAAAGTTAAATTTCTAATTTGTAGCTAAGCACATAATTGCAGATGTCATAGTGCTACTAAACTCATTCCATGCAGTAGTCTTTGAACTTAGGCATTATAAAATAGTATGAATCAGAAATTTCCATTATAGGGAAAAGAATGCCTTATAGAAAGTAAGCTTTTGTGAAATATTCTCATACCCCATCCTTGTAAGTTCTTAAAAAATGGTGGAGTTTGATAAACAATCAATACCTTCAGCATCTCCTAGTTGAAGATCTCTTCTAACAGTTGATTATGTGACAATTATCTTCTTACCATCAACTAGGGCATGTAACTGAACTTCCTCATTAATAGTTTTGGCCTTGACAGTAGACCAGAACTGTTCGATACACGAAGTATATATAGTGGGATTAACGGTTAAAGCATACTTTATGTGGTGTGCATTTAGAAAATCCACTATTCGTTCAAACCCATCACTTTCTTCGGGTTTAGACCAAAATGTGTCAATATTGTGAGTATCTGCAAACTTTAGATTCGCCATATGTGTTGGGTATTGATAATGGATGATAAAATTGAGTTAGAGTTTGTAGTTAGAGAGTATTTAAAAGATTGAAATCGATTAAATGATTGATTGAAACCCTTAATAAAAGTATTTATGAAAATACCCTCAACAACATTAACTTAGAACCCGCAGTAGTAACCCATCAGTAGTAAGTTTTATGCCTAGCAACATTAACTTAGAACCAGCAGTAGTAAGTTATGCCTAGCAGCATTAACTTTGAGTCACCGGTATTAACTCCAATTCATTATCCAAAGCGTTTCCATCTCTTCATTCTATTACTTTCTTTTCGTTTTCCTGCAAAATGTTAGTCCAACAACCAAGAAAACACAAGCCATAGCAATTTTCACAATTATCACAGTATTAATTATACCTAGCAGTATTAAATATAACTAACAGTAGTAACTTAGCAGTATTAATATAACTAGCAGTACTAATTATACTTTAACAGCAGAAACTTTTAATAAAGACTTTAAAGATTCATCATTCCAATACTAACAATCAAATATTGAAATCTACTTACATCAAAAGCTTTTGTAAGCAAATGTGCAACACTCTTGTCAGTATGGATTTTAACCATTTGAATCAATTTTTTTTTCATTGCATCTTTAATTAAAACTGATGTCGGATCTCTATATGCTTTGTGTTTGAATGCTACACAAGATTTTAATTATGCAATCTATTATTGTATTTCAATAAAGATTTGGTATGCATGAAATTGTACCCCATAATTCAAGTAGTTGATTTGAATCCAAAGCATAGTCCACAGCAACTTTGAAACTAGAACATACTTAGCTTTTGTTGTGGAATTTGCAACCATTGTCTGTTTCTTGCACTGCCATGATATTAATCTACATCAAAGGAATTGACAACCTCCTGTTGTAGACTTCCTATCCAAGCTTGCTCCCAACATAAATCACTTATCAGTGTATTGTACCGATCAAAGGAGAATCTTTTTGGATACTAAAGGCCCAATTTTTGTGGTGAACTTTAAAGTACCTAAAAATTCCTTTTCACCGCATGACGATGTGGAAAACATTTTGGATTGATTGGTATCTAGACAGCACACCTCTGCAAACATTGTTGTCAAGTTCTTGAAGATGTAAGATACATCAATGAACCGATCATTGACCGATACATATAAACATCCAATTCTTCACCATCTTCATCCTTGAGTAAAGGCTTTTGAGTTTTCATTGGTGTGCTTGCAGTCTTGACTTCTGTAAACCCAAATTTCTTTAAAATTTTAACAACATATTTGTTGGGAATTAAGGGCTTCTACAAGTTTCTACTGCTGGTTCAAATTAGTACTGCCAAGAGAAAACTTAGTACTGCCAAGCTAAGTTAGTACTGTTAGTGTTATAGTTAGTATTGTCAGTACAAAATGTTAGTACTGTTAGTTTATTAGTACTGGTAGTTATAATAGGTAGTACTGCTTATGTGATATGCATTGAGTTATATTAGGATAGATTTGCTATGTCATGTAACGCATTTTGTTAAGCCCATTAAGGTTTCCTTGGTTTTTTATAAGGAACCCTACGGCATTAATCTAGATATCAAGTTTTATATAGTTTTCATAGCAAATATAGTTAGTATTCATAGTTTCAAGGTTATTCTGTAACTTTGATTGTGTTTAATATATTGAAAGTTTAGCAAGATCTTATTTTACTGTTTCATTGTTCTTCTTATATTATCAAGTGATTCGAATAGTTTGTAGTATTTACAATCTTATGTTTTACTTTAGTTGTTTTTGGTTCAATTAATATAACTATCGCTTTTAACAAGCTAAGTAAGATCTGGGTCAAATGGGCATCAACAAGTGGTATTAGAGCTTGTTGCGAAAACTTGAATAAGAGAAAACTACATCTATTCAATATCTCTATTCAAAGAGATGATGGAGTCACATTTAGAAAACTACCCAAACAATGTCTACATAACAACTTCTAGTACTCAAAATAGAGACTATGATCTTAAAAAGCATGAGATGGAGCAATATCTACTCACACTGCTTATGATTTTGGGAGGTTATTGTGAATGGTTATCTGGAGAAAAATTTTTTCTGTTGATTCTTGTGTTGTTGAGTGGGTGTTCCTCCACCTAACCCCCTGGATGACTGCTATTGCATCAGTTAGTGCTGGTACTGAAGGTCTCATTCCACACTAAAGACTGCTGAAAAAAGCTTGCAAGCAAGAAATAATGATATTGAAAGCAAAAGTCACTCTGTTGTTGGCATTCCTGATGAGCATATTGAAAGTTTCGAGGAATCTCAAGGATGCAAAGACTTATGGGAAGCTATCAAGGAGGTTTGGAGGCAAACTAAAGATCAAGAAAATGCAGAATAACCATTCTAAAGCAACAATATGAGAATTCTTGCTGCATCAAGATTGAAGGACTAGATAAAAACCTATTTAGGTTTCATAAAACTTATCATACCCATTGGAAAATTTCATATGAAGTTATCTCTCAGGAAGATGTAAATCTAAAGTTGCTGAGAAGTCTACCATCAGCTTGGAACAATTATTTCTTAATAATGAGAAATGGAATGATATCTAGACAAATTAGGCAAGGATTATTTTTTATAATCTGCAATGTGTATTGATATCTGAGATTAAAGTCAATCAAGCTCAGCTATACTCTCAGAATGTGGGCTTTTGTATCTTCAAAACACATAGCAGTACTAAATGAAGCTATTTTTATATGCTCTTGAATTTTCTAATGATAATTCACAGGTCAAGTTCTTCCTCAACTTATGCTGATGATGTCTGTTTTCCTTCTTTGATAATAATCTAATATTCCACATATTGGACAATAAAGATCTGGAGCAGCTCTGTTATGATGTTCTTGAAGAGATGGATCTCAAATGCAGGTGGCCTTCGCTTACATGAGGCGTGAAAATATTCTTAAAGAAGACAGATGGAATTGAATTTCATGGCAAAGAAACGGTTAGCTTTGATAAGAAAAGGTTGAATGTTACCAACTACACAGGATATGTCACTTTTCTAGAGTGAATGCAGGCCCCCACCAAGGAATCAGTTGATAGATATGGAGATGGTCAGATGGAATGCACCAGTGATACATCTACTACAAATGCATTTGTTGTTCAAGATAGGATAGGGTAGGTTATAATTAGAGCGTTAAGGCTTGAAGAAGGCTCACAACTTTGTCTAATGTTTATACTATCACAAGGTTCTCGCAAGTTCTATACTCTAAGGTACATAACTTCTTTAAAGATTGCTTAAAATCTTATGAAACTCTTCAAAAAAGATAGTAAACACCCAAACAAAACACCACACAAATATGATCAACAGCGTATAAGCTCTTAATAAATCTAATCTAGAAAGAAATTATAGGTTATCTAATGGGATTAGATCATTAGACGCTAGGATAGGTGTACATGAAAAACTGAAAGCTTGTTTATGATGAAGATATTGCAATTTTTAAAGTATGATTTCCCATTGTGAAAGATATTTCTATCAAAGACCTTAAAAATCAGTTTTTAGAAGAAGCTTTAAACGAGAAAGATGATTTAAAACTTAAACTAGAAAATTTTGAAGAATCATCAAAGAATCTAACTAAACTGATAAATAGTCAAATAAGTTCTAAAGACAAAGTTGGTCTTAGTTATGATAGTTAAATAAATGAGAATAAAGTGGTTCATAGTGTGTTTAACAGTAGAGAAAGTGATGTGGATGATAGTCCAGTAAATGATAGATTCAAAACAGGTGAAGGGTTTCATGCAGTTCCCCTTCCCTACACTGGGAACTACATACCCTTAAGACCTGACTTATCCTTTACTGGGTTAGATGATTCAGTCTATAAGACTAAAGTGAGTGAAACTAAAACTTGTATATCTAAGACTAGTAAGGATATTATAGAAAAGCCTAAAACTGTTAGGCCTAGTCCTCCTATCATTGAAGATTGGGACACTAATAGTGATAATGATAGTATGTTTAGACCTAAATCTCATCAGATAAAACAAAAGTGAACTAAAATCAATTTCGTCAAATCTGATGAGAATGTGAAATCTGTTAATAAGGAAAACACACATAGGCAAGTAGAGTATCCTAGGAAAAGTCAAAGTCATATGGATAATAGAAGAAACTAGAATGGGATAATGACTTAGAAACTAGGAAATGGTTTTGAGTCTATAAAGAAAGGTTGTTTTGTATGTGGGAGTTTCAACCATTTAATCAAAGACTATGATTTTCATGAAAATAAAATGGTAGAAAAACCAGTGTTGAATAAAAAGGGAAGATTTACTAATCAAAGGGAAATTAGACCAGTATGGAACAATGCTCTGAGCGTGAATCACCAAAATAAATTAACTCACCCACATCCTAAAAGGAAGTTTGTTCCAACAACTGTGTTAACAAAGTCAGGGAAAGTGGTAGTTAATGTTGTTAAGCAAAGCTCTCCAAGAGCAGCAGCATCAATTAGTACTATCAAGCCTGTTAATACTGCTGCCCCTAAATCAAAAGTGAATGATGCATTACCCATAACATATTCTTATTTTAAAGCACATTCACCAGTAAGAAGGGCTTTTAACTAAAAATCAGCAGCTAAAACCAATAACTTTAATGAAAAAGTTAATACTGCTAGGGTTAACAATGTAATTACTGCTGGGCCAAAAGCAGTAATTAGTGTTGCTAAGGGAAATAGGGAAAATGCTGTTAAGTCCTCAGCATGATGGATTTGTAGACCAACAGGAAATGTTATTGACCTTACCTCCAAAGACAGTAGATCATACATGCTTAAAAGATTTGACTATGTTGATCTACAAGGCAGACTCAAGTCAGTAATGGCTTGGGTCCCCAAGAGAAACTAATTCTCTCATTTTGAGTGCTGGGTAATCCATAATATACTTTACAGGATCAATGGATTTTTGACAGTGGATGCTCTAGGTATATGACTAGAAACAAGTCCTTTCTTACAAATTATCAAGAGATTGATGGTGGATTTGTTGCATTTGGAGGAAGTCTTAAAGAAGGTAAAATTACTGGAAAAGGTAAAATTAGGACTGGGAAATTAGACTTTGAAGATGTATACTTTGTAAAGGAACTTAAGTTTAACCTTTTCTCTGTCTCACAAATGTGTGACAAGAAAAACAATGTTCTTTTCACTGAGACTGAATGTCTTGTTCTATCTACTGACTTTAAGCTACTTAATGAAACTCAAGTCTTGCTTAAAGTTCCCAGACAGAACAACATGTATAGTTTTGATCTAAAGAATATTGTTCTTTCAGAAGGTTTGACTTGTTTATTTGCAAAGTCTACAATAGATGAGTCTAACTTATGGCATAGGAGGCTTGATCATATAAACTTTAAAACTATAAATAAACTTGTGAGGGGAAACCTTGTAAGAGGATTGCCTTTAAAGCTTTTTTAAAATGATCATACTTGTGTTGCTTGTTAGAAGGGAAAGCAACACAAAGCCTCTTGTAAGACCAA
>BQNB010205038.1:0-10647 GCA_026074375.1 Tanacetum coccineum | reverse complement strand
ACTGCTCAACCACATCAAGATCCTTATTATCAAACATCAAAGTCTCACAAATCATATGCACCAACATCAAAAACCTTACTTCTAACCAGATCTCATGCAACTACAAGACACAAAGGCAAAGAGATAGCCAAACCTATCACACCTCTATCTGAGTCAGCTTTTTAAAAAAAGGATAAGGAAATGCAGAAAAATTTGGCATTCATTGCAAAGTATTTCAAGAAGATCTACAAACCTACCAACAACAAACTTAGATTTTCCTCAAACACCAGAAACAAGAATGTGGATACTACTCCAAGATACAAGAATAACAATCAGACTGGACAGTTTAGGAATCAGAGGATAATAACTGTTGCTGGGGCTAGGGAGACTGTAGGTGGTTAAGTGGTGCAGCAGTCTGGGATACAGTGTTTCAACTGCAAGGAATTTGGTCATTTTGCTAAGGAATGCAAAAAACCAAAAATGGTTAAAGACTCTAAGTATCCCAAGGAAAAGATGTTGGTGTGCAAACATGCTGAGAAAGGTGTTCCACTACAAGCAGAGCAATCTGATTGGCTAGCAGACACAGATGAAGAGATTGATGAACAAGAATTGGAAGCACATTACACCTACATGGAAAAGATCCAGGAAGTTCCTATAGCAGACTCAAGAACTGATTCTGAGCCATTGGAAAAGGAACAATACGACGCTGCATATAATGTATTTGCCAATGAGAGACAACATTCTGAGCAACCTGAATCTGTTAGTAACACATGTATAGTGGACAAGGTTGATAGTAATGTCATTCCTGATTCACCAGATATGTGTGATAATGATATTTAGAATGACTAAAATGCTGTAGAATGTGACGATGAGCGTGTTGCGCTTGCTAATTTAATTGCAAATTTAAAACTTGATGTCGATGAAAATAAAAATATTCAAAAGAAATTAAAGAAAGCAAACACAACACTTGCTCAAGAATTGACTGAGTGCAAATCTATTCTTGCTGAAACTAGTAGAACACTAGGGGAATCTAATAATATTTGGGATAGTTGTCTAGTTGCACTTCAAAATAAACAGACTGAGTTTGAGAGGTAAAAGAACCTAAATGACCGTACTGTTGACTATGAGAAACTTGAGCATAAGTTAAATGAAACTCTAGGACTATTAGCTCAGAAAGACATTGACATAAAAGAAGGTTTAAAACTTAAAGCCTACGAAATCTCAGTTGTCCAAGAGAAACACGATGAGTTAGTCAAACAGAGTTTTTTTAACTAAGTCACATCACGAAGGTATTGTCAAAGAGAAAACAAAGGTAATAACGGATTTGAAACTAAAGGAAGAAAAAGATATTGAAAAAAATAATTTCAATGGAAAAGCAATTAAAGTTTTTGAATGAAATTGTTTACAAAAGGAGTCAATCAATCCAAACCATTCATATGTTAGCACCCAAATGCCCTACATTTAATGGAATACCTACCTTTTCAAATCCTATGTACCTCAAAAAATATCAATATGAGAAACCATGTTTGTATGAGATCCCACATAACCAATCTGATCCTGCAAACAGACTTGTCCTCGATAGGGAAGAGACTTTGACTCTTGAAAGAGAGAGTAGATCAAAATTAAATAAAGACTTAGTGAAACCCTATGACTACACAAAGCTAAATAGTCTTTATGAAATTTTTAAGCCCCTGACACAGGAATATCTTGTTCAGTTAGCACATGCAAATGAAGTAAGGAAGAAAATGTGGAGAAAATCTTTTGTGAAAATGAAACTAAATAATTTCAAAAACATTGATTTCTTACCTGTATCCAAATCAATAAGCAAAAGTAGACAAGCATATAATGTCATCTTAGATAACTTGTCGATCAAGCTTGGGTAAAACATTCAAAGGATCATTTTCATGCCCCAACTGCTCATGATATGGAAATCCTAATTAAGACATGTTTGATGCCTCTTGCCCTTAAGACACAGAATGATAGTTTCGTATTTGTTCATGAACTTAAGCAAGAAATGCATGCTGATTTAAAGTACGTTGAATCCCTTGAAAAAGAAATTGACGAACTTGAATCTGATAAAGCAGAATTCTCAAACATGTATGATATGCTCTTGCAAGAATGTGTGTCTAATGATGTTATGTGTTCTTATTTGCATTCGTTATCTGATTTAGATGCGCACACTGAATTGCAATGCTTATATCTTCATAAAGTCAAAGAATGTGACTGTCTTGCACAAAAGCTTTCGAAACAAACTGAATTTGTTAGTAAAGAGGTTTACACTGAGCTTTTACGAATTGCGGCCGTGTGTAAGGTTTTTGTGAAAGAAGAGGAAGAGTTCATGATGATACTGAAGAACATAGGCGGATTCTTACGATTATTAATGATTTTCATGTATTTTTTTATTTTTTAAAAGCGTGCATGTATGTTTTTGTTGGTTCTGTCAGTTCTCGCACTAAGAATGGTTCTGAAAAGAAAGTTCATATATATTATATATATATAACAGGAGTCATTTGACTATTTAATGTCACGTCATAATGCCACGTCATCACTAGGGTTTGTATTTGTCATTCCAGAAAAACATTTGAGGTTGCTGATTGTACCAAAAAGTCGTATCCAGATGATACGTTTGATGTCATCTACAGTCGTGACACCATTCTCCATATTCAGGTGAGTTTATACTTATTATGCGTATTAAAACAATTGTTTGTCGGAATCATATGTAATTCACTTGAGACTTTGATCTTTCTAAATAATTTTTTGTAAATTTATAAATGGACTAATGGTTCTTTTAATTCAGGATGACTAACCTTATCTCTTGTGGTTTGAACAACTTTCTCCTATTGCAAAAATTGTGGCAGCAAAAGGAAGAGAGCACAAAGGAGTTCTTTGATGTACAAATATAGCTTCGAAAAATATGCTGGGAAATTGCATGGGATAATCAGTAGGCACGAAGTCGAAATTGATGGTGATTCTAAAGAATGGTAGCTGTGTTCGTGCGTTTAAGGTAAGATTATTAAAGAAACATTGGTTGTATGCTATTTTCTTGGTTGTTTGCGTAATCAACAATTTTTAGGTTGATTTTCTAAAAAAAGAATAATCAGCAATCATTTTTACGTTCGGGTATTATTTTTTGAAACATTGTTATATTATTTTCTTGGATCAGGGAAGAATGACCCAAGTGAGATTCCAGCCACGACATGGAAGATTTTTAGCAGATGCTACATAAAACATGACCTGTTCATTACTGCCCGTTCCTTTATTTTTATTCCTTTACTTCGGTACTATTTTCTAATCTAAACGATGGTATAGGGACATACAAAGCCTGTCTATTCTATTTGTTGGGACCCGAGTGGTGAGTATTTGGCATCAGTCAGTGAGGACTCGGTTCGTGTCTGGTCTATGATGTCACGGAACAAAGGGGAATGCGTACATGATCTTAGCTGTAACGGAAATAAGTTCCATTTGTGCATTTTTCATCCCAGTTATGCTTCGTTATTGGTCATCGGCTGTCACAGGTTAGTGTCGAATCTTGATAGTTTATCATATAGGCTAACGATAATTACATAGGGACCTTGTGGTAGCTTAAATATACGGAATTAGTCGCTCACCGATACTTAGTTACGGAACTACATGTATGGTCTTGAGAAGCGTTTGTTTTTTACATTTGTACAATGTATTAGTGATGACTATATCTAATCTCTAGACAATTAACCATATAAAAATTCACTTAACGTTGATAAATGCACTTGATAGTTTTGATTATGAGTAATATGGCATGTAAAGGACATATTATGATAATAAATTTTGATGGAAAAGGATAGATATGCGGCGGCCAATTAACATGGCCTGATACATATCTTATTTCTTTATCATGTTTAGAGATTAGGCAAAGTTAAAGATGATAATAAAATTCTTATTAGAAAGTGCAATCACAGTTTAACTTCACGGCTATTTATATTATCTTAGTATGTTCCTTACCATGAAAGAAGTACAAGGTTTAAAGAAATGTTTTTTTCATTTCAGAACATTCAACTGAGAACAAGTTTGAAATAGATATACAACATAATATCACTTCATTGATTCCAAAGGTTGGTTTGCAGGTAATAAATGGTCTTATCTGATAAATGTCCAGTTTATAGTTAATTTGATGGTGCGAATTAGTTTAATTTTTTCCCCTTGTCAGGTTTGGAGAGCTGAATTGGTACTATCTGATTTTGTGTTGCATAAGATGTTCACTTCAAATTCAGAGTAATGACCTGAAGTGTAGTCTCTGCAAGCAGTGTGCTGATTCTCATGATCATCTATTCTTCAAATGCTCATATACTATGAAGGTGTGGACTGAAGTTAGGGAAAGGACACATCAGTTGGGGAAGTTAAATCATTTGAATGACATTGTTGCAGCTATTGCTAATGGCAAAGGTGCTAATAACATAACAAATGTCATTAACAAACTCTTACTGGTAGCTACTATCTACTTCTTATGGCAGGAGAGAAATAAGAGAATTTTTAAAGATGAATGCAGAAATGAAGAGGAATTATGTAAAATCATCAAGGGAGCCATTAAAAGCAAGCTTATGAGTTTGAGAGTCAAGATGTCTAAGGATGTTTTGAAAATTGCTGCTGATTGGGATTTAAAATGGTATGATATGCAATTGGTACCTTGTAATTGAAGGATGTGTGTGGCTGTTATGGTTATTCTGGCTCTTAAGGGGTGTTTGGCATCTAAGATTAGCAAAAATGGAATTAGCTGTATTATGTTGCTGAATTTTGGTCATCTGGATGATTGATTATACATCATCCTGGATTGTATTCTTTAATGGTTTGCTACAATATGGGTGGATTGCTGGATAAGGCTGGATATCATGTAGCATCTGTTAAATGAATCTGCAGACTTATATCTTAGGCTTTTTGGGAACCTTTTATTTGGCTTTTAATCCCACTATGATGGATGTGGAGTAATCCGTAGTGTGCTGTGTAATCTGAAGTGAAAGGCATCACCAAAGTCATAAGGTAGGGTTTCCCTGCATATGGTGAATGTCCAGCTTGAATGATGCCCTGATTATTGGGTCCAAATCACATACTTGTGTTTGGATTGATTGGATTTTCTGGTAATTAACTCAGAAATGTAGTCAAGTGGGATGTATCCCTGAGCAACTCCTATCCTCTAAGTGATGCCTAATCTAGGAAATGTAGCTTAGTGGTGCTGGATCTCAGTGAGAACAGTGAGTTTTTCTCTTGGTTTGTGATGCCCTCTATAAGAGCCCCCTATGGAATCATGGATCATAGGGTGGTTGTTTATAGGGGAAATTAGCATAATCAGGAGGTTTCTCACATGGTTGCCTTAGCTTGTTAAACATGGTTACTCTGACCTAATTGGTTTTAAGACTAGATTATATTCTGAATTTGCTACTCGGGCAGGTTTAGTAAGTAACAGAGAATAGGAATGTACAAAGTTGTATGCTTGTCCGATATTCGGAGAAGTTTTTTTTCCTTGTATTAAGGATTGGAAATGTCCAATGCCTATTAAGTTGTAACATAATCTCTGTGTGTTGGTAATAAAATTCACCTTTTTACCAAAAAAAAAAAAAAAGATGTTCACTTCCACTGAGTTTGATGTGATTGCGGCATTAGAACTTGGTGCTGGTACAGGTAACCTTCATACATATTACATATTTGAAAATTTCTAGGAGGGCGCCGCGTCGTTGTATAAAAAGATTATTATATTTCACAATGCTTTCACTTGGAGGCACACCGCAACTCAATTGAGTTATATCGAAAAAAGGTCCACGTCAAAAGTGCAAATGTATTAAACTACGATTAGGACCGCAGCACATGTTTAGGTTTTTTCCTTTCTTTTCTTTTTTTTACTCTGTTTGGAAAAGCAGGTAGCTTTTTTTTCTAAATTAAAGCTTTGATGTACATAATAACAAAGTAAATTCAGTCCATTTCTTGTATTAATAGGTTTTATTTCGGTTGTGTTTTATGTGTTTTCACGAGTCAAACACTAAAAATGGCTAAAAGGGAAACATGTGTTCTGAAATAAAGCTTAATTATTTTGTAACAGGAGGTACTACAAGTGCACAAGCACAGGCTGCACAGTGACGAAACATGTCGAGAGGGCTTCACAAGAGCTAAATTCAGTGATCACAAC
Source organism: Tanacetum coccineum (assembly GCA_026074375.1). Taxonomy (NCBI): domain Eukaryota; kingdom Viridiplantae; phylum Streptophyta; class Magnoliopsida; order Asterales; family Asteraceae; genus Tanacetum; species Tanacetum coccineum. Next base: position 4,517 of record BQNB010205038.1, on the reverse strand, counting down.
ATACAAAGGAGAGCAAAATTGCACCCCGTTCCTGGTATCGTCAATACTTCTGCTCATCCATTAACATTCTAATTCTGTTTTCCTTTTAATGTTGCTATTCTTACTATTCTATTTTGATTGCATTATTTAGAGCATAGACGTGATGCAGCTAGAGCAGAAAATTCACTACACTTCTTTTGAAAGTGATGAATTGTAAATGTCAACGAAACTGGAACGAGGAATTACAATCTTGTAGTGAATAAGGGGGGACAAGGTCAAAGGTAGTCTTCTAAACTCTTTTTTGGCGGTTCTATTTTTCTCTATGCTCTTAATGAAGGGGTGTTTGGATAAAAATATTGTGCTTTTAATCATCTGATTATTCAAGGGTAACATATGATTACTTCTTTATAATGCATTATCTATATCACCACCGTCTCTGCCACCACCCCGTCCATGAAGTTCTACCACCTCTCAATGATCTCTATTTCACCAGACTTCAATTTTGATCATGTAAAGCTTATGTTTGGATCCCTTAGCTTTACAACCAATTGTCGACAAGCTTGTATCCTTATGTGAGAAATCAAACCCCGCATCAAAACCTTGTGAACCTTTAATTTCTTTTCCAGACTGCATTTGGAAGTTGCTAAATAGCCTTGAATTAACCCATACACAGGTGCGCTTCTGCTTGTGTGTGTTCATAACAACCTCTTCACCACCAACAAGCACCAAAACAAAAAGCATTAAAGAATTAAAAAATCTATACACTTTATTCGAAGAGTGCCATTCCCATGGTCCTTCTTCTGATATGTCCCAAAACGCTAATGAAAACCACGCATTAATATGTCCATTCTACTGGTCTCATCGTAGAACAGATTTGTGGGTCATTGAACATACCCTTAAACTTTAGTATAGCTTGTTCTTTGCAAAGAGGAGAGGTGATGGATGGTCACTGCATGCAGAGCAGACGATGAATAAGGTACACATGGTTCAAAAGAATGCAGGTGGCAGTGACAGTGGAAATGTCGAGTGATGGGTTTCTAATGGTGGACGCTCGGGAGGAGAAGGTGAGGGACTTGATTCAGGTTGACGAAGGGCGAAAGGTGAGAGGTAGGGTTTTTGAGATGAGTAGAAGGGCGAAGGCTGCTACTACAGAGTAAAGGAAACATGGTACTTTCATGGTGGCAAAATCAAAGAGCGTGTAATTGTACCATCCTGTTTTATTTTTAACTGTGCTTGCGAACAATATCATTAGTACGTAACCTATCAATGTATTCTATTAAATTGCGTTCCACACATGTTAGCTCTTAAATGAGTGGAAAATCACTTAAACCTACACCCTTTTGATTCAAAACTAAAATGCCAAATAATATAATCTAGAACTCCAAACTTCTAACCAGCTAGAAATATGGTAAAATGGGAAGGTGATTCGCACTTTCATACATTTTTTATTTACTTATTTGATAGATTCTCCTCTCCTAGATTAGGTGAACCTATTATTGGTTATTTACTTAATGTTATTTTCTTTACGGTGAACCTTGCCCTTCTCATAGATTCAGGTAGAGGTGTGATCTTCACATTTTACAAGGCACAAGACTTATCAGTCGTATCCTCATTGGTGGAGGAATACAAGATAGATCTTGCAACCACACTCCTTGCTAAAGCCAAAGGAGTTTCCCTATTGTTACCAATTGATATGTTCATCAGAAACTCCAAAACGCATAAGCTAACATTTTTCAGGAGTTATATGTATACAATGGATACTTTTTTAGTCTTTATTTTGGCACGTTTTGTAAAATCAAAATTCGGATACTGAAACTCCTTACGTTGGAAACCGACACAAGTGTTAAGTGATAAAACTATGCGTGTGTTTGGCATTGTGTTTGCCAATACAAAGAGTTGTGCGCAATTCGTATGATAAAGCGTTATGTTTACTTCGTTACATGCGCTGATATGAAAATGAAAATGATACTTTAGTAATATTTTTGAATATGCATAAATATGGAATTGCGGACTTTATTTAGGATATCCAAAAATGGGTATAAACTTGACCCATTCTTTTAAATGGGTAAGAATCTGATTCACTAATCAAAATGGATTTTGTAAGTACGATGAGGTTTTATATAATAACGAATGAAGATGATTCGGTTGTGGAGGATATTAAGCTATAGCAACCTACTTTAGGACTTTATGTTCATCTTCTGTTTATGTTTATGAACCATAGATATGTCTAGATTCTCAGGTTATGTTAAAACTTAAAGCTTTCGTTGGCAGACCCTGTTGCGATGTCACATGTTAGAGATGAGATAGCTCTCTCCATTCTGCTCGGTGTTGACTTTGGTGGGTGGTACAGGGTTGACTCGAAAGCTTCCAATGGAAGTTCATCTGATATGATACAACAAACGCAAGTCTCGGTGCTGAAAGATGTTATAGTTCCCTACACTTATATGCTACCAAGGTTGAACCTATTGGAGAATCAGAAACGCCAAACTCTTCTCTATTTTAAAGGAGCCAAGAATCGGCATCGAGTAAGCATTTAGATCCCACATCAATGAAAGATAATTATATGGCCTACTTTTATTCCATTTTTCAACAGTCTTCTGCCCATTTACATTAACGCAGAAGATTAGCACACATTAAGAGCAGATATGTTCAGAATGTTTACCTTTTCGTTAGATTGTAGGTGTGGTTTTCAGAAGGTAATCCAAACACGTGGTAAAATGAGCAAATATGTTTGGCAGAGATCAGCACCAACGAGGTCTGTATTCACTGTTATATGTGGTTTTATGTGGGCTATTAGTTTTGAGGTTGATTTGCGATGGGTAGTAGATTTATCGTAAGTGTTTTTAGGGTTATGATACTACTTGTTTTTAACGGAAATAGGAATTATTGAAAATGATGTAATTGATCCTATGTAAATTTTGCATCTTGAATGGCTTTGTATGTTCTTGATAACCATACAAACAATTGCTGTGTTTTTGAAGGAACGATGCACCGCTACATGGTGGGTTTGGAGTTGGACTGGAACGTGTTGAGATGCTCTTCTGTGCCCTCGAAAACATAAGGAAAACATCGCTTTTCCCACGTGACCCACAAAGACTTGAACCATAATTGATCAATTTGCTTAGCGGTTTGGAGTCGGCGTCGCTTCTTTTGCGGAATCGTTTGCCACTCTCAAGTTTACTCGCGTCGCGTGCGCTCACAGCATTTTGTCTTGTGGTGTGTTTGATTAAAGCATGTTTGGCATATGATTAGATACTTCACTAAAAAGATGTGTAGCCATTTCTTATTGTGAAAAGGTTATGGCACGGTTTTTAGGTTGTTCTCAAAATGCTCTCGCATCTCGCGCGCTCGCAAATATAAGCAATTGTGGTTAGTAACTATATATGGTGGCTGTACTTTAACATGTGATCAGTATAAATGGTTTGTGGTGCTTAAAAGTTAAGTGTGACTGCTTTATGCTCAAGAATTCAGCAAGATTGCAATGGTATTAGCATGCGTTTCTTATGATCATGATTGAGTTCGATAATAGGTTATGCTTATGGGCAGGGACCGAACTTGAACGTTGTTGGTGGAGAGACGAACTTGAAAACTATTTATTTTAGGGGGCCGATATTCACTATGATGAATTTTTGTATTAAAAATGACTAAAACCATATATAAAAGGGTATAAAATATGCAAAGGGTCGAAAATTTTAGGGGGGGCACATCCCCCTCGGTCCCTTCTAAGTTCTGTCACATACAAACACACGCACGACACACTTAAAAGACAGTGACAGGATAAAAACACCACTGAAGGCCCGTCCAAGTGGAGGTGACAGTTTACTGATTCGCTTGCCTAAGTAGTACAATTAACCCTTTAACACCCTTTAGAGAGTGTGTGTGTGTGTGTCTCAGTTTGTTTATACAATTATGTACCTTACAATGAGGCCCTTTTGTGAATCTGGGTGAATGTTAGACTATTAGTATGTCTAGAGTATTATTCTTTGTTGTTATACAGGAACAAATTAAAGGTTTTAATGTTTCTGCTATTTTTGTTGTTGCATTGGTTGTGTTAACGATGTTTCCTTGAATCAAAAGGCAAGCAGTTTGTAACATGTTACATTGGAGTAGTTAGTGAAATAAGCAGTGATTTAGTTTTTACTATAAAGTTTGACCTTGAATCAAAAGGTTTTAATGTTTCGTCTATTTCTGTGATTTTCTCTTAAAGATTGTTGTCGACTTCTTCAATTGTGATGCTTTACCATAAAGTTTGAAGATTTTTTTGTTGTGTTAAAGATGGTAAATACACACAACATATACTTTGTTCTTGCAGATAATCTATTAACTTTTATTTTCTCTTATCGGACGAAAATTTATTTCTTGCATGTTGTTAATGTATTCAATAAATAATTTGATATATAATTGATTTACTTTTACTTAAATTTTAGTAAACGACATTCATAAGACAAGCCCGCCCATCGGGCGGGCCATGTAACTAGTATATATATATATATATAGGATAAAGATCAAATATTCGTGAGAAGGATAAAAAGATTTAT
>BQNB010205037.1:0-10647 GCA_026074375.1 Tanacetum coccineum | reverse complement strand
GACAGATCAATGTGAAGCTAGAATTAGATTACAGCTGCCAAATTTATAGCATTTAACTTTTATATTGTCATTCTAAACATGACGCATGTTAACGACAAGTAGACCGATAATTTCCCTCTTTGTTTGCTACCCTGGATTATATTGGTTGCACCAGCCGACGTACTTTATGCTTATATCCTACGAGCTACCACCTCAAAGTAGCCTGCTAAAATCGCACTACTATCTGTTGAAAGACTTGAAATACACATTTGCGTAGGCGTAGGGATCGCATCATTGATATTCTATTAGTAAGCCATTAGCCGGCTATATAAGCCAAAACAAACACCCCTTTAATAGGTAAAATAAGCAAAAGAATACTCTAAGAATGGGAGAGGTAGAATCTCTGAAATATGGTCGACCTAAGGGATAGGTTGGTGACTCGAGCTTATCATTTGATAAGCTTATTCGTTGCACCTGACTATTTGACATGTACATCATTAGATTCTCACAAACGACATTTGTATGTTTATAGATCAGAAACTGTTTAAAGTATCTTAATAAGACATAGTTTATAAATGCAAATCCAAACAAAATAAAAATTCAAGATAAATGCGTTTTATCTGATACAAATGTTTAGAATTTATGTTCTTTAAGCCTTTTATTCTAAAGTTTTCATAGCAGCATTTGTTGTGTCAATGGCAGGTACTAACTCCTGTTCCTACGGCTATGCTTCGCTGCATGTTTAACGGTTTTGGGAATTGCTTGATTCGGGCAAAAGTGTTAACATGGTACGTGATTCTAAAGTTTCAAATTTAGGTTTTTATTTTCTCAGGTAAAATAATACACGTCTTAACTATTCTGGGTACTAATCTCGAATGTGTTAAGTAGTCCTAAGATTAGATTATGTTAAGCCTTTTATTCTAAAGTTTTCATAGCGGCATAAGTTTCAGATTATGTTTAAGATAAGTAGGAAAATAAAAGGCTTTTATAATCCTTAGGAATGCTCTTTTGTATAGGAGCATAAGTTTTGCTATAGTAGCAGACGCACTAAATTTAGGAGTAGTCTTTTGTACATTTAAAATCTATATTTGGGAGCATAAGTTTTGTACCTTATACGTTTCGAGTGAATACTATTTCTAGCCAATGCTAGAACCCTCTTCCCATGAGGATGACTGTGTAAAAACGAGTATTCTTTCTGTATTTCGCTGATCATTGCCTTAAAAGACAGGTTACAGAATGTTCAAGTTTAAAGTAAGCACAAAGTTCTTTATAAACTTACTTTAAGTATTGTTTATTCAAGACTACTATACTTGATTACTCTTAACTTATCGAATAGTTTTTTCTAAAGATAGCAGTTCAGTTAACACCAGCAATTAGGATACATTTGATAAAAGTATATATTGCGAAAATCCGCCCATTATTTAGTTTTATTTGATCCAACTCTCATATTTAGTTTTTGCCTATTGAAAAGACAGGTTACAGAATGTTCAAGTTTAAAGTAAGAACAAAGTTCAACATAGTTCCTAAAAGCGTTCTGAACAACTGATAGAAATTTTTGACTATTTGTGCTCACGAACAATAGTCACACACTCATCATTGATAACATCTTTCAAACACTTCTCTACAACATTACTAGCAAATTTATTCATAGTAAGATGCATTAAATTCCCAGAAAGCTTTCACACTATCTCACCAGTAACTTCCGAAATGGTTTATATGATTTCATTTCTTTGACAAATGCAATAGAGTTTTGAAAATGCTTTTTAATATGATTGAGTAACAAGCACATAAGTTGTGTAATTAAGCAATGCAAAACACCCCATTGCTTATGAAATTCAATGATAGATTGTTTAGTTAACATATGCAGAATTTAGATATTTACCAAGTCAACAGAATTAAGAAATTTAGCAGGCCACTTTTTCTTAATACGGGAGAACTTTTATACACACGCCACTTCAAACAGTGTACACTCGGTTATCTTTATGTGGTGAACAACGACTAAACTGACCGGAAGATGTATGCAAATGGGTAACTGTTAAGTGAACGACAAAATAGATTTTCAATAAGTATCAAAATGGGTCACGTGGGTCAAATAGGCAACTGTCATGAATCATATGTATGTTTGAATTAACAAATTTATTGATTTGCTTATTTTGTATGAAAATGCAATAAGACCCGTTTTTATGAAGATATCTTCTATTAAATGATTGATAATCAGGTTCAGGTTAGAAATAAGCCTAAACGGATATTTAGTTTATATCAACTAAGAAACTTTTTCAATTTAAATTTATTATCTTGATTTAAAAACAAAGTGCCATAAAATAATGCAAATAATCTGCAAAATTAAATAATCTCATATTGATGCAATATATTGAATTCTTTTTTTAGTGGTCAACTGACTTGAGAGTTTACACTTTTGACAGGAAGAGTATACGCGGGTCACAACATATTGAATTTAACCTTAAAATGCTTAAAGTTTGGACAAACTAACAACTAAGAAGTTATGGGCACTGTCAACGACTTTTCAATCAAGATATAGAAATTGGGCAATCCTGAAAGGATGGAATATATCTCTACATTCAAAAAAGTAACAATGGGGACTAGAACTCCATTAAGGAGTTTCTTCTTGTTGTAATTATGCTATTTTTTGGAAGCTTGAGTTGGTAATTTCTTTACGTGCTAATGTTATTTAATTATCATGCCTGCTGGAAGAAGTGTAAGGCATCTTGGATGGTGAATGTTATAAATCTGATAATCTATTCAAGATCAAGTGTCTAAAACAGTCTGCTATTTTTCTATTTTGTTTCCACCTTAGTGAATACTGAATCTTTTTTTGTTCTACACCATTTAAATGAATCCGTTTCTTCATTCATGGGAAAAAAGAGCGATGCAACTCTTCTTCACTCTTTTGCTCGAAAAGCTCACAGTTTGTCTGAAACATCAAAGTGTCCATTTTCAGAGATGCTGGTGCTACATGATATTCACAAAGAGGTCACCATTAGTTTTCGACCTACATCCTTAAAAGGGAAGCAGTTGATCTTACGCACTACAACATTTATTTATAGTTTGACAATACAGATACCATGTATAAATTTTTTATTACAGAATATTTTCACAATTCAGTGCTTTGTTGCTACTCTATCACTGCATTCATCTTACATTACGATTTCATAAAAAGGTTGATAACATAAAACTATCCGTGCTCGCACGAAGCGAGGGTTGAAACCTCGTAAAGGAAAACATTACAAAAACCAAACACTGCTAGTCTGCTACACATTTCATGTTTATATGATAGCTAGTTTTATAGCTCGCCCGATGGCGGGCTAGCTTTAAAAAAGAAAATGCATAACAATGAAACAAAAGTAGGAAAGCATAATGTGTAATTTTTATTGGAAAAATAAAGAAGCGTTTAGTTAAACTAACAAATATGATAAAAGAATTCAAAGACGAAATAAAACCTTATAAAAGACATCAACTAACTTAATGTGTGATAACCAGTAATTTTTCCATGGTTAAGTATTATAAAATATTATAGTTTTGTATTTGGAAGTCTTTCGATCTTGTCAGTTTTCCTAATGAAAGCTGAAAAGTTGACTTCTGTTGACTATTTTGGGTAAAAGGGGTTTCGGTTTAATCGGGAGTTTGATGGAGTTTTGAGTTTGTAAATAAATCACTTTTGATTTGTTTTTCTGTTTTAAAGTGGTTTTGAGGTTTTCAGTGCTTTTTGGGAAGTTTTCTCGCGTTTAGCGAAAAATCGTCACGCAGCGCGTACCGGCATGACAGTTTATTCGAGTATGGAGATTAAATGAAATTGGGAATGTGTTAATGGGTAAGTAATGAAAATAGGGCGTGGAATTAAAACCGTAACTTGTGATTGTGAGACTATAGAAAGTATAGAAAAACAACGGTGTTTTCGTAGAATTACGGTAAAAGACTGGTAACAGTCGAAAAAAGTGAAATTTTGGGTATGAATATAAGTGTCAAGCATATTTTGTGATTTGAAGGGTTTTTTAAAGGATGAGCAAGGTTCGGTTGAATTTTGTCAAAAATTCATGTTTTTGGTCCAGAGTCGACCGATAACGGCTCAAAATGGATTTGTAGCAATTTAATGTGATAGGTGTCATATGAATAACCTAGGTTTATGGAAAAACAATTTTAAACAAAATGAGAATGATTAAATAAGTTTGGTTGACATTTTAAATACGAAGAAAAATGAGTTTAATTAAGTGATCCCGACCAAAAAGGAAGACCCGGAGCCTCCTAAATAGCTGGAGCTAAAAGAGATAATATGTGACACAGAAGCAAAAATCTTGCTAGTATGTTTCCCTTGGACACATTTTTATTCCTCCACCTTAACAAATTTTTCATCATTCTCTCATTTTCAAAACAACAAAAAAAATTTCTATCTCTCCCTCTCTACATTCGGACGAGCCACAAGGAAGACAAAAAACAAAGATTTTGAAGATTTTCTCAAGAACACGGGTTAAGAAAATATTATTGGGTTGATAGCTAGTAGTTTCAGGTTGTAAAAACAAGGTTTTGGTTTTATTCGCGCGTCACAACCGAACCAAACTCGTCAAACAAGTAAGTTTTTCAAAAACTTTGATTTAAAGTTGTACTTTTGTGATTATGGTGATGTCTAGACGCTAGTTGTACAAGTTGATCGCCAAAAAGGTCAAAAATTGAAAACGAAAATGTAAAAAGGGGTGTTTGTGCGTCGGCTTATAAAAAGAAAGAAAGAAGATTTTTGAGTTTAAATAAAATGGTTGTTGTGGTAATTTTTTATTTTATAAAAATACTTATAAGGGCTTATTTGGAGGTTTTGCTTATTCAATAAGCTAAGGAATAACTTATTTGGGCTTATGAGATATTCGGTGTGGATGGTTTCGGTGTGGGCTCAGCCCAACCGACCCATTTGGTTTTGTTCGGCCTAATAAGGGTGCGTTTGGTTTCGTTCGGCCCAATTAAGGGTGCGTTTGGTTTTGTTGGTCCGACACCAAGGTGGGCTCGGCCCACGTGAACTTGGTTAATGGACTTGGTTTTTTATTAAGCTTATAGCTTATTGATTTTGGCTTATATATTAAGCTTATGGCTTATATAGTTTCGGATTATATTAAGCTTATAGCTTATTTGATTTCGGCTTATATATTAAGCTTATGGCTTATTTAGTTTTTGCTTATATTAAGTTTTAGCTTATTTGGTATTCGATTTGGTTTATTCGGCTTGGGGCTTATATGGTTTTTTTGCTTATATTATAGGTTTTTTATTTTTTTTTTTTTTTTTTTTATTATTATTTTTTTCTTATAACTTATATTTTAATCCGGCTTAATGGGCTAAAGGCCCATTGGGTTTCGATTTGTATTTTGGATTTATGAAAAGAAGTATGGACTAATCTTTGCTATCGGGCTAAGTATTTAGACCATAATAGGCCATAAGACCCAATAACAAGTAAATGAATTTGTGGACTTTATAAATGGACTAAAGGAATTGTGTTGGACTAAGAGAGATTTTGTTGGACTTGTCGGATGTGAAAGGAGTTATTTTGCTACGTTTTGATAAAATGTGTTAAAATATCCTGTTGTTTTTGCGTGTATATCGTCTGCTAGTTTCTTTCTAGCATTTTTTAATAAAATTCCATTTGCCGTTCAAAAAAAAAAATTCACATATTTGTATGACATGCAAAATTTCAATGTGATTTTCACAAGAATGGTTAGTTTCTATGGAACATAAGTTATACGGCCCCTATAAGTTATTGTGCTACTTATATTTGTTAGTTTCTACAATAGTAAATGTTCAGTAATATCGTTTGTTGAATGCACTACTATCTCTTAAGTGTCTTGACTCGCAACCTGCAGCCATTCGGAAAGATTTAGATATATAATAAACAAAATGAAAACAAAATGGTTTTAAAATGTTTCTATAATAAAAGTTTTTTTTAAAAAGCCAAGAATAAAAATGAAAACAATAATCATAAGTCATACCCGCCCATCGGGCGGGTTTTGCAATTAGTATATATATATATATATATATATATATATATATATATATATATGTGTGTATATATATATATATATATATATATGTATATGTATATAGGGATGGGTTCTAGAGAAAACCATATTTTGGTAGAAAACCTAGAAAACCAAACAGATGCACCGAAAAACCAAACGAATGCCTTAATTTTTTCAGGCTATATAAAAGATTTTTCAGTGCATCAGTTTAGTATTTTTAGTGCATCTGTTTGAGTTTTCTAGGTTTTTCACCGAGATTAGGTTTTCTCTCGATCCCATTCCTATATATATATATATGTATATGTATATATATATATATGTATATATATATGTATATGTATATATATATATATGTATATATATATATATATGTATATATATATGTATATGTATATATATATATATATATGTATATATATATATATATATATGTATCTATATAGAATTGAGCAAGGACGGGAGAAAAACTTCATATATATATATATGTATATGTGTGTATATATGTATATGTATATACAATTATATATATATATATGTATCTATATAGAATTGGCAAAGGACGGGAGAAACAATTCATATATATATATATCATAAGTATATGTGTGTATTTATGTATATGTATATCAATAATGTGGTATAGTATTATGTGTATATGTATATATGTGTGTGTGTATATATACTATACTAGATATATATAATGTATTCCTTTAATTAAAAACTATAAAAAAATTAAATAACACTTCATATTTGTATATGTATATGTATATATAAATATATTATTATATATATATATATATTTATATATTATATATGTCTCTATATATATATGTAATTCTATATAAAATTTAATAAAATATATATATATGTATCTATCTATTATATATATATATATATATAATATTACTATATTATTATATTATATATGTGTGTAATATATATATAAATGTTATATATATATATAAACTTCTTATATATATAGTATATATATATAAATACTATATTATATAATATATGTGTGGTGTGTGTGTGTGTGTATTATGTTATATATGTGTCTATGTATATAATGTGTATTTGTGTTGTGTGTGTATAAATAATATATCAAATTATTATATTATATACTATATATATATATTATATGTATATGTATATATATGTATATGTATATATATTGATCCCTTTAATAAAAACTATAAAATAAGAAAGCGTTTGGTTTAACGTTTCAAATTGTAATTTTGAGTCAAAATATACATTATTTCATTCTTGTTAAGTCACATGTAATGCACTCATATTAATCGGAAAAATATACAACTTAATGTATATCTTTCGACGCTCTTGGTCTAGTCTTTCGTTAATAAAGGGGCGTTTGGATTACTTCCTAGAATTTTATTTTAAAATCGAAATAATCCCTACTCTACTTATTAAGCATCGAAACACTTAACGAGCTTACACTAAGTGTCGAAATATATAATTTAATATATATTCTTTGTCACTCTAGGTTGAGTCAAATTAAATTAGGGAACGTTTAGATTACTTCTTAGATTTGTACCTTTAGAGTCGAAGTAATCTTTGTTCCACATAAGTTGCTTTTAAAACTTCATTTTCTGTTATTAGATATTTTTTTTTGTAGTAATTTTATTTTGTTGTTATCTTGTTTAGGTGATAAACATGCCTCGAGAAATTATTGGTGATACCTCCCTTACTATATCATATATCCCTAAAGTATCTGAAATACCTAGTTTTTCTCCCGTCCTTGCTTAATTCTATAAACCCATCAAAAACCATTGCATCCACGAGGGCCAAGTCGTGGATCAACTCTATTACTAATCCAACGACATTGAGCGATTGTTCACCAACATTCGATTTAATTGTCTTTTCGAAATCAATGAGCCGATTGTTCCTTGGTTCATTCTAGACTTTTATAGTAAAGTCAAAGTCCAAATCGATGAGTACGGTTATCTTCTAATCTCGTTCATGATTCAACATGAATTTATCACTCTTTCACTTGCACAATTCGATCAAATTTTTAGAATCCCATACAATGGTCAAGCCGTCTTCACAAACGAATGGGATCTTGCATCACTTGCATACTCGCAAGAGACTGAGGGACCATACCATACCAATCTTCCTACTCCCGACAAAATTTGTCCCTTTCTTCAATTAGAACGTATTTAGTTGAATCGTACCATCAAAAGTACAAATGCCATTCTTACTCCTAATCAAATTCTTACCAAAGAATTAAGACAAGACATGAAGCGTTGGGAAGAACTCATTCGTGAGAATGTGTTCGGACTTGGAGGCCACCGGGACCAGCTTCCGGCTAGTCTCGCTCACATGTTGTATTGTATTGTTGTTGAAGAACGATACAATCTTGCTTATTTCTTCGTCAAACGAATTAAATGTGCTAGAGCTACTCCAACTGCCAATCTTCCATATGGCATGTTTTTTACTCGTCTCTTTTGATACGTCATGGAACACTATCCTTATCTCGACAATGGCATTTACAATGTTGTTGATCGAGTGATGCGTCCACTCGCTCTAAAACAAACTCGTAAACCTCAAAGTGGTCATGGAAAGCCAAAAGCCCGTCACTCCGTCTCATCTTCATCCGCCCATCATTATAGATCATCATCTCATCAAGAAGATGATGATGACAATGAGGGGACTTCTCGAGCTAGCACTACATCTCCTAACTCTTACCTTAACTCTCTTCAACCACTTAATTACCAAAGATACGACATTCTCACTTCTTCTCAACAAGATGATGATCTTCTCTTCGAGCGACAAACTGTGTTGCTTAATCAAACGCAACAAATACATGAGGAAGTTAGAGGTGGATTCAAATCATTCGAGAAGGCATTGCGGGGAGTCTTTGGAAAGAAAAAGAAATGAAGATGTTGAATGATGATTAGCTCGGTAGAATAATTTGTTTAGGACTTTGTGTGAACTTATGTTTATGTTTAATTACTTGAGTGATGACAACCCGACTTAGTCGGAAGAACTTAAACTTGTTTAGCTTGCTTAGGACCTCTAATCATTATGCTCTTATATTTATGCATCCTTGTTTTACACATTTCTACTAGTTTCATGCATATATGATATATTTGTTTCATGCACATATGTGTTCACATAGGACTTGCTGTAAATTGACCACAAAAACACAACTTTTCCTACAAAATTTTAGCAAAAATCAATTTTTGGGTCGTCTTAAAAGTATCAGATGGGCGGCCCCCTTAGCTCATAAGGGTGGGCCCCTTATCAATAAAGGGGCGGTACCATAGATAAGGGGGTCGGCCATCCAAATCACGGGTTTTACTGTTTCCTTCTGCTTTTTGACTATCTTTTACCTAGCCTCATCTATCCTTACCCAGAAAACTCAAACACATTTTGGAAACTCTTGAACTAATTCAAATTCATTCCATTTCCAAACTATTTTATTCTAATAAATTCCCTCCAAATGTTTACTATCACTTCATCATCTTCTTCATCCATTATCAACCACCATAAACCTCCATGGCATCCACTAGAGCTTCCATTTCCAAACCTTCCAAAAGATTAAAAATCAACATAATACCACCAAAATAACTATTCATTAATCTTACGAATGATGACACCAAAACTCCTTCTCCAAATTACCAAGTCTTATTACCAAGTGCCCCAAATGCACCCTCAAAAACTCCATCCACCGTAGCCACTTCTTCATCCTCCATTGATTACAAACCCAAATCACCAACATCCTCCACATCACCATCAACCCATGGCTACTTGAACTCATCAATGTCTCCTCCTCCAAGAGTACCTCCACCACCTCCAACTCAATAAATTAAATCAATGGACATCACTCTCACCCTTTTACCAATTAGTCTACTTTATGTTCAATTTAATACTCTATCACCTCCCTCGCCTCTCTTTGGTCATCCCATTCCTTGGAACCTTCTTGGAGCACATGGTGATTCATGCCTATGTTGCATTCACAACCAAAACCTCATCTTTGGCTTGAGAGATGAACTTCAATACATGTTGTCTTACATTGAACACATGCTTTCACAACCACCACCACCAAATTCGTCACCACCACCATCACCTTCTCCAAACTAAACATACTCTATGTTTAGTTCACTCATGTTTCAAATAATTTTTAACCAAACCTTTTGCAAGTAAATCAAGTCCTGAGAAATTCTAGGAATAATATACCTTTATAGTTTATAAATTTTATAATGTTTTATATTAAGTATGCTTCAAGCATATTATACATTTGATGTATGCATGATTGTGTTTTTATTATACACAATTTTTATGTTTAGTGATTAGTCCTTTATTCTTATGCTTTAAGTTATGCACGTTAATACATATTGCTTTTTTTGTCTTTAAACTTTTAATTAGTTGAATGACTCATATTTATACATTAGTCTAGTTAATATATATATTTGTGATTATTGGTTTACACAAATTTATTGACACTTGTCAAACATTATCAACATGTTCTAGTATTTTTCCTTTTTATTTCCTAAATGTTAGAAATGGTTGTCTTGTTCTTCTAACTCATTTTTGTAGCAAAGTTATCATAGCTCGATTCCTTGGTGCCCTCGAACGAGGGGTAGCACACATCAAGGGGGAGCACTTATTCTGTCGATTTAACTCACATTCGTCGACGAAGCCT
>BQNB010205032.1:0-10647 GCA_026074375.1 Tanacetum coccineum | reverse complement strand
TAGTCCAAAGTTACTGTAGCAAACAGTACCTGGGATTTTTTTTTTAAATAATACATTTCATGACGATCGTAAGCATGTAAAGAACTCAAAAACGGGATTATAACGAAAAAGTTACGTATTTTATAAGTTACATATAATTAATTACATAAAAACTGTTTTTAAGAACTGTTATGAACAGTAATTGTTACTGTTCATCAGAGGTAAATTTTTTATAAATATGATATTTTGATAGATTTTCTCAATACGAAGTCGTGGACATAAGAAACGTATAAAACGGAGTCAAAACGATAAAGATATGAGGTTTTAAAATCACGCGCACTATTTTTAATTTTATACATTATTTTTATAAAATAATTAAATTAATAATGAAGTATCATTATGTAATTCAATAAAAACATTTAATCATATATGTTAGGAATATTGTATTCATAGTTACTCCTGATAGAGTAATATTGTCATTAGTACTGGTAGTACAATAATGGTTACTACTGGTAATGTTATAGTTAGTCCGGGTAGTACAAATGTAATAGTTAGTTAGGATATGCATGTTTTACAAATGGTACATTAGTAAACGAAAAGTAATATTTTCTTTACGGATACAGATACAAATACACATACTTTTATTTAACAAAGCACGAGTTAATTATTAATTTAACTTTTAAAGATTTAATAAAAACTATTAGGTGGTGGTGTAACTATATGACATGTGATGTTTTATTTATATGAAATACATTATACTTATACGACCTATAATTAATTAGGTTGCATTCAGATTGCCGAGACGATTCACTTATTTGATTTAGATAATCAATCATTCACTTACGGTGAGTTCATAGCCCCGCTTTTATACAATTATATTGTTTTACAACTTTGGGGTGAGAAACATGCATTGTTTTACGTTTGGACGCAAGTACTCTTTTAAACAAATTACGAGTTGGCCTAAGTAGCTAAACCCACTATTGCCCACTATCATGAACTGTCAATTGCTAGTTAGCGAGCGCGAATGTTATGAATAGATCTATTTGGGATTGACATCCCCGTTCGCGTGAGTAGCGCTCACCAGTTTCGAATGTACTGAAAGATGTCGAGCTTCGGTGTCATGAGCTTAGTGAACTTCGTAATTACTTTTGTGATATTGTATTCGTTGCTTATCATACATTTAGAAATCTTGCGGTCCTACTTTATACATTTACCAAACCTATGAATCCACCGACTTTATGTTGACGTTTTAAAGCATGTTTTTCTCAGGTCAATAAGGTACAAGAGCAAAGATACATTGGGGGTCAACATTTTGGAAACCACTTTGCATGAAAATTTAAATGCATTACATTTTAGGATTATTCTGTTATGTGTTAAAATCTTTACATTTTCATGGATGAACAATTTAAGCTTCGAGCTTTTGTAACAAACAAGTTTATTTAATCCAATGTATCATTTTAAACGACTCATATAGAGGTCGTTCTCATATATTGTGTTGTTGATCTATGAAGTAACACTCTCAGACCCTTATTCCGCTGCGACCTATTTTGGGGGTGTTACAGATGCGTTGAGCCGAAAGTGTAGACCTAAGCCACTACGAGTCGAGCCTTGGTTATGACAATTGGTTTAAACCTTTCTGTGCAAATCTTGAATGCTCAGGTTGAGGCAAGAAAGGAAGAGAATTATGGAACAGAAGATTTATGTGGCATGATTAAGAATTTGGAGCCACGTGCAGACGAAACGTTGTGTTTGAAGAATAGAAGTTAGATACCATGTTTTGGTAACTTGAGAACTTTGATTATGCACGAGTCGCATAAGTCAAAGTATTCGATCCACCCTGGATCAGACAAGATGTACCAAGATTTGAAGAAGCTATACTGGTGGCCCAACATGAAAGCAAAAATTTCCACGTATGTCAGTAAATGCATGACTTGTGCAAAGGTTAAAGCAGAATACCAAAAACCATCCGGTTTGTTGATTCAACCTGTAATCCCAATATGGAAATGGGAGAACATTACTATGGATTTCGTTACTAAGTTACCTAAGATGACGTATGGTTAAGATATAATTTGGGTTATAATAGATCGACTCACTAAATCTGCTCATTTCTTACCAATGAAGGAAACCGACTCAATGGAGAAGTTGACGAGACAATACTTGAAGGAAGTAGTCTCGAGACATGGAGTGCCAGTTTCGATTATTTCTAATCAAGACAGTAAGTTCACGTCTCATTTATGGAAATCGTTAAACGAAGCCCTATGTACTCAATTGGATATGAGTATGGCTTATCACCCACAAACAGATGGTCAAAGTGAGAGGACCATCCAAACGTTAGAAGATATGCTACGAGCGTGTGTAATGGACTTCAGAAAGGGATGGGACAGACATCTACCATTGATAGAGTTCTCCTACAACAACAGCTATCATACGAGTATTAAAGCTGCACCTTTTGAGGCGTTGTATGGTCGCAAGTGTTGTTCACCTATCTGTTGGGCTAAGGTGGGAGACGCTCAGCTTACTGGCCCAAAAATTGTTCGTGAAACAACAGAGAAGATTATCTAAATCAAGCATTGTCTACAAGCTTCACGTGATCGACAAAGGAGCTACGCTGATAAGAGACGTAAGCCATTGGAGTTTCAAGTTGGGGATAAGGTTTCGTTGAAAGTATCGCCCTGGAAAGGAGTGATACGTTTCAGAAAACGGGGAAAGCTGAACCCTCATTACATTAGACCTTTTAAGATTCTCGCCAAGATTGGAACGGTTTCATATCGAATTGAGTTACCCGAGCAACTAAGCCATGTTCATAGTACCTTTCACGTCTCAAACCTTAGGAAGTGCTTATCCGACGAACCGCTCGCTATTCCGTTGGACGAAGTCCACATCGACGAAAAGCTCAATTTCATTGAAGAACCGGTTGAAATCATAGACCGCGAAGTTAAACGTTTAAAGCAAAGTCGCATTCCAATTGTGAAGGTCCGTTGGAATTCAAGGAGAGGTACCGAGTATACTTAGGAGCGCGAAGACCAAATGCAGAAAAAGTACCCTCATCTTTTCGCTAACCCTGAACCCGCATCTCAAGCTACGTCCTAAGCTTTGAGGACAAAGCTCTTTTAACGGGGAAAGGATGTCACACCCTGTAAATTTTAGGTCTATATTTTTAAACTTTTCCGATCATTACTTTTGACTTTTATACGTAACGTTTGAATCTGACAGTTTATCGGGAAGTTAAACCGCGTAAATCTAAAAAACGTCATCGAGCGCGTTCCAGCATCGGTTATTAATAAATTTAGGCCATATATGAGATATTTTAACTTTCCTAAGTGTTTCGTGATTTTTAATCACTTCCGATATTAATTTTAGGGTTTTATCTTTTAAATTGCGTTTTTTGTATTTTTGACTAAACGAAACCCCGAAAACTCGAAATCTTTTCATGTAAACTCAAGTTATTGATAATCTTATACCCTACGTCTAAAAATTTCGTGATCATGCTCATGTCCTCACCTCTACCCACAAATTTTAGCCTATGGACAAGCTTGGACTTGAAATTAAATCATTTATGCTCCACTAACTCAAAATTTGAAAACTTACCATGCATGTGAAGGAAAATGATAACTTTGTTGGCTAGTGACTTGCATGCATTATAGAAAATGACACATGAGAGTGTCACTCTCACATGTAGACATCCCATGCAACCTTCACATGTGATACTTACACATGTTGACTTCATTTGACCAACTAAAGACCAACTTATGCATCCATTGTGAGCCATGACTTATAGTTAGTGGCTCAAGCCATTTTTCTTTCCCCCCTTTGTGGCACCATACGCACGGCACACACACTTGGCAAGTGTGTGTGTTGACTAGTCAATAACTCTTACCCTAAAACCCTAAATTTCATCCTATAAATACATCTCATATCACAACTTAGGTTATCATCTCATTTCAAAGCCAACAACAAAAATCTCTTCTCTCCCTCCCTTGCTTGCTCATGGCACAAACACCCTCTCTAGGGTTTTCATTTTCTTTGATTCTTTTCAAGATCCAAGTGTTCTAAGTTCATTTCCAAGGGTTCCTAAGGTAGATCCAAGTATTGGTTGGTTGATTTTCAAGGGTTTCTCAAGATTATAAAATTAGGGTTTCTAATTTTATAAGTGGGTTTTATAGATCTAGTCATTTTGGGAATAGATCTTGTGATTCTCTACTTGTTTCTTCATTCTTGTAAGTATTTCTTGGTCATCTCTTGTTTTATTTCTTTTATTCTTATGAATATTGTTCAAGTTTAAGAGTCCATGTGTTTGTGTTACTTTTCTAAAAAGAAATGACAAAATATCTTGACAACTTTTATAAAAATGGAAGTATTATGTTTGTTGATTTATAAGTTATGGTGAGATGAGTTGAAAAGTGTGTTGCAACAATAGAAATGAAGGGATTAGGTTGGATTTATGTATGGTTTTGTTGTGGATTAGTTGTGAACAGAGATTAGGCAAGACTAGGCACTATTGTGAAGTTTGGGTGGATTTTGGTTGCGTTTTTGACAAAAAGTGCTTGCTGTCCTGAAATTGTTTTGAGGTTTTGAGCGACCTAAAAATGTTTTCATTAGGCGTAAAAGTAGTTTTTGAAGAGCTTGTTTCGAATAGATAGTTTTTCACATATCGCACTTTAAAATCGGACTTAAAACGGCCAAGTTATAGCCAAATGAAACTTGAAACATTTTTCGGCAAAACCAAATGAATAGTGTGCTGATGTGAATAGTAAAAGGGGTTTTCGGACACTTTCGGACATTTTTGGACTTTCTAAACTCTAGCGAAACATATAGTAACACATATATATATAGATTAGCATCATTTGAAGACGTCATTAACATATTTTAGGAAAAACGATAAAGTTACTAAAAATAGTAAGTTTGGTAAAACTTAGCGGATCGGACTTGGAAGTTAAGCGATTATGGTTAGTTAGCGCATTTTGAAAATATGGAAACTTAACAAATATAGGGGACGGTATTAACGTCTTGAAACTAAAAACTTTCCTAAAATAGAAACTTTCTAAAAGTAGTAATTTTTGGATGAACGCCAAGACTTAACGAAAAACTTTGTAATTTTATTTAGTCATACTTTATTAAACAAACTAAAGCACAAACACATATGGATGTCTTTTATCTTGAAAGTGTGTCATACAAGTTTCGGATATCTTTCGTTTACCTAAGACGCGTTATTTATTTAGGTCGCGTGTAGGACCCTTCGGCTTTATTTCTTCCTCGTTGATTATCGATTCACCAATTGCTTAAGGTGAGTTCATAGCCCCATGTTTTACCGATTTTCAAATGCTTTATACTTTGGGGTGAGAAACATTGTTTGCTTTTAAAATTGGACACAAGTTCTTAATGTGAGTTTTACATGTTTATGTGTCGCCTAAGTTTGCTTACAAACCACTATTGCCCGAACTATCATGAACCGTTAGTCACCTATGGCCAATTGGATTGGTTAAGTGAGCGTGAATGCGTAAATAGATCTATTGGGACTAATTATCCCTATCTGCTTTGGTTCTACTTAACGAAGAACAAACAGATATATGTCATGTCGATGTACGTTGTGGTGGTCTTTGGTTTGGGACACCAGTTAAGGGCAGTAATATTATGTGGCATGATATGATATGCCCTGTTGTTATTAGCATCGGTGTCATGAGCTTAGCGTAACAGTAAATACTTATTATGTGATGTTGTATTTGTTATAGTAGTCGCATACGTTTTGAAATATTGTGGTCCACTCTTGTATTAACTTAAACCTATGAATTCACCAATAATTTGTTGATGTTTTAAACATGTTTTCTTATGTGCTTAGCTGTGGATGTCTTTGCTTGCTATTTGGGATTGCCATGCATTGGACCAATTTTACAAGACTTATTATTTAATGCTTTTACATCGTTGTCAAACTTTAAGACCTTTTAATCGCTTCCGCATTATATTTTAGGCCTTTGTATAACTTTAACTATTTTTATTAATGCAACGGTGTTGGATTTTAAAACGTACCCTTAGTGGTCGTTCTTTATTGCTTTATGTTTAGATTGTTTATGACGTCACGCCCTCGGACACGTATTTCGTCCAAGCCCCGTTAGGGGGTGTGACATGATTTTTTTTTATCTAGTCTACATTACTTGTTTTTGGAACTTCGGAATACGTACTTAGTTCCACCATTACTCAGTTTGTGGGTCCACTTTTAAATACTACTTGATGTAATGAACAATACTTGGATTTTAGAAATAATACTTTGAAATATAAACTATTTTCGGGGTGAGAATACATGCTCGTTTTACTAAGTCATTTTATTGATTTCTACTACTTAAGCGTTACATGACTATTTTTACTAAAGCTTTCACTTGCTTACTATATGACTCTTAATAAATGTGTGATACATGGTTGTTTACTTATAAACTTACAAAAGCTTGATTTGCTTACTACATGATTTGAGGTCATTAAATTCCTCTATATGAAAACTATGAGTTTTGAACACATTATTTGTTTTAAATGGGACACAAGTTCTTGAAGGGTATGCCTGACCCGATTATGAAATTATCTGCATGAGTCGCTATTGCCAAAGTCCCTAATATCATGAACTGTTAATCACCTTGTAGGGGTGAACGCTAGTACAATTAATAGATCTATTGGGTTGACCACCCTGTCCGGGGGCTTGATTCAAATCCTTTTGATCACCCCAACTCGTTAACGGACAATTTGTATTGAGAATCCTAGGTATGAGGCAATAATACCTACTTCAGGGGCAAACTAGAATGCATATGAGATGCATTATTGTTAAGGTTTTGGTGTCATGAGCTCAATGCGGTAATGTTGAACGATACTTTGAAATACTATCGCTAGCTGATCTTATACCTTGTGGTCCACTACTAGGCATATTTGATTTATTAAATTACTACTCGGATTTTGATAACAATTCTTCTAAATGTTGTAACACTACTTTTCTTACTGAAATATTACTTGATTTATTTCAATACTGTTTTTACTTAAACCTAAGAATTCACCAACATTATTGTTGACGTTTTTGCATGTATTTTCTCAGGTTATATCTTGTTAGCTGAGCATTGGGGGCATTCGAGACGCGTGGATATCAACAAAACTCAAGGACTTAGTTTTCTTCACATTCGATAACTTTTAACTTCAGATATACAAAATGATTAACGTTTGAACTCTTGTAATCTTGTTAAATTATAAATTATTGGGACCTGATTTTACTTTGAAATTTTAATCGAATGTGACATTTTATTAACGTCTCTTTTGAGGTCGTTTTCTGTAATTTGTACTTTATACTATGAAGTAGCACCCCAAAGTAGTATTCCGATGCGTTGTGATTTTATGGGGGTGTTACAGATTGGTATTAGAGCACTCGTCATAGTAAACTATGTCATTTTCAAAACCCAAGACTTTAACCGTTTTTCGAAAAATTTTAAGATTCTTTTACCATTGTCTGATATCCGCGCGCGCTTGCTCCCAAGTAACTTATATGCTCCTTTTTGCATCCTTATTGCTATTATATTAATAATGAATATATAATGCTTGATTATTATTTTGCTCTCATACGTCTATCTTATGACGTCATACTGTTTTCCTTATATCGGTCAGTTATATATTGACCCCTCCGACTATCGCGTACTTCCTGTTTTCTTATTTTCTCCCTCGAACGTCAATACTAGTATTATATATAGATACTCGTACATTTGTGCATAATACTATGGTAAGTCTTAATAAGTTCTTTTACTTCAATATTATATGAGCGCTGCGGTGATCTATGAAACATTAACGTGACTTTATCTATTTCTTTTTTTATAATATTGACATTCGGTGTACTTTGTCAATTCCACTAGTTATTTTATTGTTCGACTCCGAGCCCCAACACTCTTCTTATGCTTTTGAACCTATTATGTTGTGTTTGTAATCCATTGTTTTGAAATCTTCCAGTTGATGGGAGTATGATTTTATCTTATCACCTAGGATCGTGTCGTATTTTGGCACATGACTTTGGAACACGTTTGACTAACGTCTTATTATTCCTCTCGTTACTTGTTATGATTTTGAAGAATCATGCCGTAAAGAAGACACTCCTTATTACTTATTGTAGCATTGTTTTGATATTGCGTTTCGTGTCGGCCATGCCTAAGTAGGATGATTTATAATCGTCTAATTGAAATGAATTAGGACGCTTCTTCATTTGAATAAGGAAATTATAAATTACCGAACCATAAGTTTATAAATTCTTACTTACAAGGATTGGGACGCCTCTTTTTGTATGTGACAAATTATAAATGAGTGGGCTTATGTTATCCGACATAGCGTGTGTTCGTCCGTATGAATCATTCCTTGGGCTATGAATTTATTTCGACTCGTGCTTTGTTATATGGGTTTTTCCGAATGTGTATTGACCGCCGCGAACTTGATAATCTAATAGTAATAAATCATTAATCACTTTCAAGAATTGACGACTTGTTAAATTCTTCGCTTCAATGACTTTTCTTCGAGTCATGTTTTCCATCCTTCCTTTTTGAAGATTCTCATTACATTTGATTCATTCGCTCATATCGATCGCATATATCCTATGCTTTGACCTTTGTTCACTCAAGCTTTCGTAGGAAACCTCAACAATGACCTAGGTATATCCACTCATCTAATCACTAGTAAACCAAGGACGAATAAAACAAATTGAGCACCGGGACGACGCTCTCTTAAGGTGGGAAGACTATAACAACCGTCAATTTTCAGAACATATTTAAATAATAAATCATATTTATTATTACATGTTGTCGTTTATAAAATTTATTTTTAAATTATTTGATTCGAAAACGAAAAAAGGAAATAATTTAATTCATAGAATTTATCAAAAACGAACCACTAAATTACGTTTTCATGATTCGGACCCTTAAGCAATTCGATGTAAAACGATATTTCAGACAACTTTTTAGTTTTACCCGAGACTTGAAAACAAGTAGAAGAGGGCTAAAACAGCCTCGCAAAGTTTTGAAAACTGCACACAACGGGTTTCGACACACACGAATAATTAAATTTATTTTTAATTATCACTATACATTTAATAAAAATATTAAATAAAAATATTTAATATTTATTTATTTAATCGTTGTTGATAACGCGAATATCCGAGTTAAAAATTCGTTTTTATTTTAACCGAGTCACAAAATAAATAACAAATATTTTTATAAATGTTATAAAAATAATTATGAAATTTTATCAAGTAAATACTCATTTTTGTTTGAAAAATGATTTGGAAAACGATGGCGTAAGTTTCGTATTTTAAATCATCCGTTAAGTGGCTCAAACGAGTCCCGAACCATTATTTAATAAAAGTTACACTTTTGGTCCCTGTGAAATATTTACCCAATCAACCCTAAACTATTATACATTCTTCATTTCATTTTATAACTTTATTATATATATAAAATTTATAAACTTATAAACCATTTTTACAAAAATATAACACACACACATGCATCATCTTCCTCTCCTCTCTCCAATATTTTCCGGCCG
The DNA here is from genome assembly GCA_026074375.1 of Tanacetum coccineum. Lineage (NCBI taxonomy): Eukaryota > Viridiplantae > Streptophyta > Magnoliopsida > Asterales > Asteraceae > Tanacetum > Tanacetum coccineum. Next base: position 1,125 of record BQNB010205032.1, on the reverse strand, counting down.
CCGGATTCCGGCAACCACCACGCCGCCACCACCTCCGGCCACCGGAATAATTTTCCGGCGAGTCTCCGGCCGAAACCAAAAATGATCCTCACCACCCGATCTATTCGATCCACTATACCACGCGCCTCCACCGTCGCCGCCACCCCTCTGCCGTCGCTCGATCACCTCCCCACCGGCGCCACCACAGCCGCCCCTCCCCCTCCATTCGGCTGCTACCCCGCGACAGCCCACACCACGCCATCATCATCATCCCCATCACCACACCGCCACGCACGCCACCACCACCTTCATCTCGCCACCACCTTCGTCATCACCGCCACAGCCACCTCGTCACCTCCACCCCGTCAGCCGACCACCACCACTTCACCCCTCTTGTACTCCGAGTTGGATTGGTTATTTTTTTTATAAAAAAATAAATAAATAAAGTATGGATTTGTTTGTTTTAGCTTATCTTTTTTTTCTTTATGTTTTGGTCTTTTGTTTCGGGTTGGTTTATTAGCGATCTACGGGTGTTTGTTTCGGCATAATAACAGCCCCTAAGGGGTGTTTGTTTGCTGCGTTTTATGGCCCTAAAGGGGCGTTTGGATCTGTGTTTTACTGTAGCAGTAAGGGTGCGTTTGGTTTTGGGTTTAACAGCCCCGTAAGGGTGCGTTTGGTTTAGTAGCAGCCCATAAGGGTGCGTTTGGGACAGCAGCCTCTATGGCGTGTTAGGCTTATTATTTTGTCTTAATATATATTTTGTAACACACGGAGAATTGCAATACTTATTGATTAATGAGGAAAACATTTAATTTTGTAAAAAATGGAAAACGTCGTATAAATAAATAGGTCATGTCGAAATATTTATAAATTTCTATACTTGATATTTTTCACTAAAACTTCTATTTTCTTATTAAACCGATAAAAGAATGAGATACAAAGTATTAAGATTATTAATATTTAATTATACGATAACCCAATAAATAAACGGAAACTATACTTTTACAAACAAGTCAACTAATTAGCTAAAACCCGTAACGAAATAGTAACTCATAAAATATTATTTTATAATTCTCGACTAATAGACAAAATAATAACTTTTGTAGAAGACTTTAAAAATGTCATTTATCTAATTTGTTACTTTAA
>BQNB010205030.1:0-10647 GCA_026074375.1 Tanacetum coccineum | reverse complement strand
AGAAGAAGAAGAGCAGTTAGTACTGGCAATGAAGGAGTTAGTACTGCTAGTAGGATATTTAGTACTGCTGAAGAATCAGTCAGTACTGCTGGTGCATCAATGCCAGTTAGTATTGCTGATATGGTTTAATAAGTTAACATCATTATTCCTTCATCAAGTGAGACTACTGAGACTACAAAGGATAAGGGTAAAGGCCTTATGAAAGAGTCTGAGTAACCAAAGAAGATCAAAAAGAGAGTTTAGATTCAGATGGTCCTTGATGAAGAATTAGCTCAGAAGTTGCATGAAGAAGAACAAACAAGATTTAAAGTTGAACAAGAAGCAAAGTTTAATGCAGAACAAGAAGAGCTACTTGCAAGTGAGACTACTGAAGATGAAGCTAATCCCCCAGTTGTTGATATTCATTGGGATGATGTTCAATATCAGATTCAAGCAGAAAAGGATCTGGCTCAGAAACTGTTAGAGGAAGAAAGGGGAAATCTATCCACCTAAAGAAAGGGCAAGACTACTTGCATAACTCATTGACAAGAGAAAGAAGCTACAAGCAGCATAGCGATATAAGGCAATCAGAAATAAACCTCAAACCATATCTCAGCAAAGAAAGACCATGTGCACATATATGAAGAATATGACAGGATTTAGGGGCTGTTCAAGCTTGTTGTTGCTTGAGGTTAATATGGTACTCTGCCATATTCCATTGTACGTAATGACTTTTTAGGATTAATATATTTTACCGGGGTGCCGTTCCCTTTACCAAAAAAAAAGAATATGACAGGATACAAGATGGAACACTTCAAGGGAAAGAGCTTTTATAAAGTCAAGGAGATGTTTGATAATGTTTACAAACAAGTTACCTTATTTGTTCCTATGGACTCTGTTATGGAAAAAGAAAGAACAAAAATAGCAGGTCTAAATCTTAAAAAAGAAAGTTCAAAAAGGCAAAAGACTGGAGAAGGCTCAGAACCAACTGAAGAACTAAAAGCAGATGAGATATCACAAGAGGATTTACAACAAATAATAATGGTAGTTCCAGTGGAAGAAGTCTATGTTGAAGCCCTACAGGTCAAATATCTAATTATAGACTGGGAGGTTTACTCTGAAGACACAAAAAAGTATTGGAAAATTATCAGAGTTGGAAACCATACAGAAGCTTATCAGACCTTTGATGATATGCTAAAGAAATTTGATAGAGATGACCTGGAGTTCAACAGATCCTACTGATGACAAAGAAAGAACATTATGGGTTGAATTGAAGAGGTTATTTGAACCTGATACTGATGACATTCTATGGAAGCTTCAGAGGTATATGCATGATCCATTGACATGGAGGTTATATGATACATGTGGTGTTCACCATGTATCTACAGACAGAGGACATGATATCTTCATGTTGGTTGAGAAAGATTATCCACTGACAAGAGGGCTTTTGACTTTGATGCTGTGTAACAAGCTGCAAGTGGATCAATATTCAGAGATGGCAGATGAGCTTTTAAGGAAAATTGTCATACTAGCAAACAGACCAAGACAGTAAAGTGTTTGGAAGCATCCTCTCTTCACAGAAGGTTTAATTCAGAAACTTGATGATTTGAAGGTAAATCACAAGTTTAGGGGAGGATTGTTGGGAATTAAGGGCTTCTACAAGTTTCTACTGCTGGTTCAACTTAGTACTGCCAAGAGAAGACTTAGTACTGCCAATCTAAGTTAGTACTGCTAGTGTTATAGTTAGTACTGCCAGTACAAAATGTTAGTACTGTCAGTTTATTAGTACTGTTAGTTATAATAGTTAGTACTGTTAGTTATAATAGTTAGTACTGCTTATGTGATATGCATGAGATATATTAGGAATAGATATGCATGATCATGTAACGCGTTTTGTAAGCCCATTAGGGTTTCCTTGGTGTATAAAAGGAACCCTAAGGCATAGATCTAGATATCAAGTTTTCATCTTAGTATTCATAGCTTGCATAGCAATCATAGTTAGTATTCAATATATTGAAAGTTTAGTAAAGATCTTGTTTTTACTGTTTCATTGTTCTTCTTAGTATTACAAGCTAGATTCCGCATAGTTTGTAGTATTTACAATCTTAGTTTCTACTATAGTTGTTTTGGATCTATCCAACACAACTAAGCTTTAACAAGCTAAGTAAGACCTGTTCAAAAGGGATCAACACATTTGTTGCTTTGTTTTCCCGAGAACTAATTAGGTGTTCAAATATTATTGCTTATTAATTATTTTAAACTCTATGAATTTCACTCAACATTATTGTTGTCGTTTTAAACATGTTTTATCCCAGGTAACCAAGGATGAAGGCAACAATGGCGTGGAGTTGTCATGCGTGTGATGGATTTGGTGAAAGACTACTTGTGTGTTCCAGTCTTTCAAAAACAATGTCTTATGTTATTCTAAAACAATGTCTTTATTCAACTATCGCATGTGGTGCGTTGCTCCTGAATGTTGAACATTGTCGCATGCCTCAAGTCAATCTGACACTCTTGTTGTCGCCTACCACTGCGAGGCATCTTACAATGAATTTACGCAATAGTTCATAAATCTGTTAGTTGTAAACGCATCCAAAGGAATTGTGAGCAACACTCCCGGCAAGGCACAAACATATCTTTCAGCCTCCTGTACTCGATATGCATTGCTCTTTTAGCTTCTTGATGACAGGCAAACAAGTTTTATCACCTAAGAATCTGAGCGCTTCCTGATGTATCTCTATTATCTTGAACACCTCCGATGATCGGCCTGCATAAGCTGTCTGATGACATATCGTATCCCTTTCAAGTCCTATAGACCCATGTTACTGCGTGTTCTGATAAGTGTTCTTGCAAAGAATCCGTTTCCACCGCTTGTAAGTGCTTTTTGGTAGGATTAGCCTCTACATACCGGGGCTACATAAGCCAGACAACATAGTTAAGGTCAGGTTGTAAACAATAAATAGAAACGAATAAAGGAAAAAACTAGTACAGAATTATCATCAATATCTACTGGCTGTAAGATACAATAAGTATCCAACAAGCCACGGTAAAGTGAAGCATCAACTTTTTCCCCTTGTAGATCTTCATCCAAGTTTCTTTCTTGTTTTCAATCATGGGTGTGTCTATAGAATTAGGAAAATGCAAACCATATTTTTTAAAAAAAAGAAAACAAACAATTTCAAAAGCATATTTAGATTGGTTTATAAAGATGCCTTTTGGACTTTGAGAAATTTGTAATCTTAAAAAGAATGGCATTTGCCCCATCATCGACATCTTGAACTTATTGTTCATCTGATTAGCAAACTCATTACACATAGCAGTATTAGTGGATGCAAATATTATATCATCAACATAAATTTATACCAGTAATATGTCGTTTCTAGCATGTCATGTGAAAAGTGTTTGATCAACTGCACCTTTGGAGAATTGTTAAAAGATAAGGAAGTCTAACAGCATATCATACCATGCACGTGGTGCTTGTTTTAAACCGTTAAGAGCCTTTTTGAGCTTGTACACATGTGATGGGTGTCCTGATCAACAAATCCTTCTGGTTGAGAAATGTAGACCTCTCTTTTGAGCTCGCCGTTCAAGAAAGCCGTTTTGACGTCCATTTGGTAGATTGTCATATTCTTGTGAGCGACGTTAGCTACGAAGATATGAATGGCCTCTATTCTAGCGACTGGTGCAAATGATTCCTCGAAATCGATACCCTCTTCTTGTCTAAATCCTTAAGCAACTAGTCGTGCCTTATTCTTTAGTACCCCACCAGATTCATCTGTTTTGGCCTTATACATCTATTTGAGTTTGATCAAGAAGACTTTATCTAGACACGGCACCAATTCCTAAACTTCAAGTCTTTCAAATTCATGAATTTCTTCTTGCATTGCATCGATCCATGACGGTTCAGTCATTGCTTGTTTGAAGTTCTTTGGTTCTACTGAAGTTAGAAAGCATCAAAATAACACCACATGGCATCAGTTTCAAGTTGCTTCCTTGTAGATACAGAGCGAGGAGAGGAATCATCGATCATGTTTGCTATAGGCTGAAATTCCTTAGTCCGAATCTACCAAGTGGTTCAAAATGGAGTGTGGATTGTGTCTCACATAGATGATGAGCCTTAGAAGTTGAGTCTTCCTGAGGAGAATTTGATCATAAAGTTTTTATATATGTAAAATAATATAATGGATATGAATTTACCAAAAAACTACCCTGAGACAAAGGAAGAAAGGAAAATTCACTCATAATTAATATATACATAATACGTAAAATTTACCGGCATAAGTAATTATCGGGTCGTATTACCTCGAAGATTTAAGAAAATTGGAGACCACGTTGTGTTTATTTGGAGAATGATTTGAATTGTCAAAATATTTGTTTTCTAAAATTTCAAAAAATAGAGCAAATTAAAGGACAACTTAAACTAACTTTAATTACGGGAAATTAAATTTTAACTAAAAACTCGAAACGGAAACCCTAAACGGTGATTAAAAAAAACCCTAAATTTCCAAAAATAAACCTAAAATGAATTTTTCACTTTTAATTGACTCTAATTGACTAAAAAGTAAGTTTAAAGAAAACTAGAACAAAAACGGAGTCGAATTGAGCTTAAAAACACGAAAAATGTGAACGGGAACGAATCCCGTTCTTTAAAAAATGAAATTTTGCAAATTAAACCCTACGGAAGCAAAACTAATTTTCCTAGAAACTATATGATAAAAGAAAATTTTCTAAAAAAAATTATATTTTTTTTATTATTTTTCTATTTTTTATGAATTTTTAAAGTTTTTAATAAAAATAAATGTTTAAAAATACTAAACTAATTATAAAAATTCTGAAAAAATTATAGAAAGTAGCTTGAACTAAGAGGAATCTAGGAAAAATAAGCTCGGGAACACAGCTTATCGAATAAGCTGTGAAATAAGCTAAAACAGCTTATTGTACAAAAAGGGCTAAAATGTATATAAATAATAGATTTTGCAAAGTAGAATGAAAAAGACCCCAGGGCACGTTGGTAGGGAGTGTGTGTTGTGAGGTGTTATAAAAGGTGAGGAGGGTAGAGGTCGTGGGTTCGAGCCCTGCTCACCCACGATTTCCCCTCTTCCCTTTTTTTAAACTTTTTAACTCAGCTTATAAATAAGAAATAAGCAATTTAAAATGACAGAATAAGCAAATCCTACTAAACCTATAAAATGCAAACTGTTTGGGCTTTTTAAGAACAAATAAGCTAAGGGAAAAGTTAAATAAGCTAAAACAGATTAAAAGCTATATCTAATAAGCACATAAGAACTAAAATAAGCACAATTGATAAGCTAGAATGACAGAAAAGCTAAAAAGCTTAAAAACACTTAAAATTTTACACTAGAAAGCAAATAAGCTCAAATAAGCAAATGACAAAACCAAATAAGCTAAAATGGACTTATACTAACCTAATAAGCTAAACTAAACCTAAATAAGCCATAACAATAAGCAGATAAGCTAAAATAAAGGAATAAGCACTTATGGTGTAAACTGTTAACCAAACAGCCCCTTAAGGCACCTTTGAGCTTATTTTTAAATAAGCTAAAGGATCCTTATGGACTTTTGGCTTATTACCCTAAAAAGTACACCTAAAATACTACTTAAAACAACTTTTTAAAACCATTTTGAAATTCAGGAGCTTAATGAAAAGGCTTGTTGAAAACAGCTTATACACTAAGAACACTTAGTTACTTTTGGTTTTGAAATTGAAAAGACAAAAAGCTTATTTTAAGGCTAAAAACAGATATGCTAATGAACTTATTTTTGAAAACTAATTTGAAATAGATTAACCACTACCCTAGATCTACTTGTATGCTAAATTTCAAAACCTAAGAATAACTTTTACCCTCTGAAAATTTGTGTTGAAAATGGCTGTTTGTAAGCTTATGATGCTGATGCAATTGACATGTAAATGAACAAAAACTTAAAACCTATAAATGCAGATCTTAAGAACTAAATTTAACACTTATAAAACTCAAAACTAAAGCTAATAAGGCTGTGACAATGATTAGAAATGATAAAAGCTTAAAATGCAAATGATAACAATGACAGATTGTGACTTTTATCAAACTAACATTTGAGAACTAGACTAGCTCTATTCTAACTTATAAAACTTACTCAAACAACCTTAATTCAGAGATTTAAAACTGATATCAAAGACCAAATGGCCACTAGCAGTACTAACTTGTAGTTAGTACTGCTATGCCAAACACCCCTTTAAAATTCATGAATTCCTTTTAAGCTTATCAAAAAGAGTTTTGATGATTAAGACTCAGATAACAGATATTAAACAACTTATAACAACTACAATGAACATATATGAATAAGCAACTAAGCCAGAGACAAAGAGCTAATACCTATGCTACTAATATTTTTGATTTTTATTGATTTATAAGACAATATGAAGAAAACTAATATTTAAGCTATCAAACTTGAAAACAGATACTCAATCATACTTAATAAGCACAAATACACAGATTTAAGCACAAATAAGCAAGTGAATAAGCAGATTAAGCAGATTTAACATAAGAAATTAAAGACAAAAAAAGATAAATTGAGACTTACAATTGCCTTAGCTAAACAAAGGCTTTTAAAAGCTTGAGGAGCTACTCTACAGCTCTAGCTTATCACAAGGATAAGCTAGTAAAAGTCCCATAAGCTCTTCCTTTGTAAGCTTATCATCCAAATAGCTCAAATCCATATTTATATCAAAGGTATTCTGATTTTAAACATTTAAGTAGATTATTGATCAATTTGAGCTCTAATCTAAGCTTAGAGACTTAGAGAGCTTATAATGAGCTTGTGAGAAGCTTGTGATTGATTTAAGAGCTTATAGAAAACAAGAGCTTTTAGATATTTGAGAAAAAACTAAGCAAACTCAGATTTAATAAAATAACTAAGATTTCATTGATTTAAACAGATTACAAGACTTTAAAATGGAGATTACAAAAGCTTTAATAAGAAAATTACATTTAGAATTAAAAGATTACAAAAGCTACTTGTCTAAAAGCTAAAAAGGAAAAGATCAGACGTCTTGTGAGTAAGTGAGCCTTGCTATTTATCTCCTTGAATTGAAGCTTCTAGGTCTTCTTATCCCGCTCCTCATCCATTTAATCACGACCCTTCATTAATTTCCAATCATTGGATTCCTATTCATCACCATTGGATTAAATGATGAGCACACGGATTGCCAACGTGGCATTCCGTGTGTCAGAGTACTTGTGCTTCTTTTGCACTAAATTTAGTGCAAAATCTTGTCATTGGTGTGTTTCTTTGGATACACGCATGGCATTCCTTGAGGGATTCAACCAATGGGAGGCTTTGAATGACGTTTTCCTTAGCTGAGATGGCACATAGTACTTGAATCTTCTACCCCTGCTGTCAATTTCAATTACCCCTTTGTTTTTTATAGGTAACTCGTCGAGAACGACGATGAACAGTAAAAGGGATTACGCGCCCTTTTTTAACTGTTAGTTAGGGGTGTTTGACTTTAGGCCCGGGTAAAAAGAAATGGGCCTGAGTTTATGGTTTGGGCTTGGTTATAAAGTTTTAAGGATTTATAGGAGATAACGACCGTTATCTCTTATAATATAAAGAGATAACAGTGTTAGGGCTTAGGGACTTATAGTGAAATTAGGTTTAACATTTAGGGCATTCTGGGGATTTTGTTTTTTTGTGGTTGACCAATGTTGACCAAGGGTTGACTTTGTTGACCATTGATAGCAATCTTCCGGCTCTTTTGCACTATTTTCGTTCCCGTGTCCGTGTTTATCCGGCTTTGACCGTTTTCTTGTGATTTTTTCACTATCCGTACCTACACATTCACAAACAACAAAATACACAAATACAAGCATATTTTTGCACATTTTAATCATTTAAGGATTATTTTGGATATAATAAAGATATGTGATTTCTCACATATCAAAGGGTTACTTCAAAAAGCATAGGATACTTTCTTGATTCAAGGGTTATCGATTTGTTGGACGATTTTATGCCACAGTTCAATCGATATTTGAGTAAGAAAGGGTTTTGTTTTTTGAAGTGTTTCTTGGTTTGATTGATTTCTAAGAAGGTTTATTCTTAGGGTTATATCGATAAAGCAAGGGTTTTACAAACGAGTTACTTTGCTAGATTGTGTTTTGTGTAGATAAATTTACAAAAGCTTAAACGGTTAGCAAAGGGTTAAATGAATGGCTAGTATGAATACTAGGTTAAACATCAAAAAGCTCGATGGGAATATTGTACAAAAGCATAGAGGTTCAAAACAAGTTGGGTTCAAACAACTTGGTCCTGGTGTTGAAACAGGAGTCCATAGAGTACATAATGAAAAATATGTTTGGATTGAGGTGGAACTGCAGGGAGCTCAAGGGGATCGTGAAGATGAGTTTTTTTAGGTTAGTAATGATGATACTGCAGTGGCTTAAACACGGTTGAAGGACAAGCAACCTAAAGAGAAGACAAACACGAACTGCTTGGTAAATGAGTAGGAAAAGGAATATCAGACTGGGTGGAAGATCAAGACGGGTAATGTTCTTGATTCTTATAATCAGATGTCTACACAACAATGTATGAAGAGGGGGATCGCCAAACATTTGGGTGTTTTAGGGATATAGCAGCAGAATAGGTTGGTTAATGAGACGAACGTGACACTCTTTGCTAATGTACGTTGTTTTCTGATTCAGTCTGGTCTGTCTAAGGTTTCTTGGGCAGAGGATACAACAATGTTTATATATCTAGTGAATAGCTCATCATCATCAGCGATTGGATTTAAGACACATGTATATATGTTAGGGTTTTTTGGTTGGCTTGCTAGTATTAAGCAAGGGATGCTTGAACCGGTTAAGGTCAAGTGCATATTCCTGGGATACCGAAAAGGTATAGTGGGTAATAAGCTTTGGAGGTTAGATGACGTTACTTCAAAGGTAGTGCTTTACAGGAATATGGGTTTCAATGAAAGAGAAGATTACAAGAAAACTTTCATTGGTTCTGGTGTAGGTACGGGTTCAGTGTAGGTGTTGTAAGGAGTTGAGTTTGAGGTGGAACCACAGGAGGATCATACATTTGAGGTAGAACCTCACGGGAATGTCGATCATGTAGTTGGTTCACAGGAAGTACAAACTTAGAATTTTAATATACTATCATTCAGCACGTGATAGGGAGCAACACTCAGCATGGGAACTATTTAGTTATAGAGAAGATAGTAATGAGGCTGCTTTTGCAGTTGCTCTAGTGGATACGATATATGCACATGAGTTATTGACTTTCAATAATACAGTTGCTTGTGAGGTGATTTTCAAGTCGGAGGCTGGATTGAAAGATGATATGGATGCTCGGTCAGATGTATATGTGCTCAGTAACGGTTGCAAGATATGCAGTGACGACAACGATAGCTATTACTAGGAGTATACACCAGGTATGTTCATACATCTATTTATCTATATAGATGATATGGTTTTTCTTGCGGATGCAAGGCTGAGATCTGGGTTACTAAGGTTTTGCTGGTTAAAGCAAAGGGAAATGTACTTGGTATGGAGATCGTCATGGATCATAGTGGTAATACTCTAAGGGTGTCACAGTCCATGTTTTACAATGGGAAGTTGGTACAAACTTTGTTGGAGGGACACTCTATACTGTCGTTGAAGGGTAGTCTATCAAGGAATTGTGATGGGGAAAAGAATGGTAAGTGGTCATGTATATATGCGGTTGGAAGCCAGGAGTATCAGATGGTCTACACGAGAATTGACATAGCATCTGCAGATGTGGGTATGTTGGATAAGTTTGATCGTAGATTATAGACAAACGTACAGGTTTTTGTAGATTTTGACTACGCCATGGGAAGATCGATCACTGTCATGGGTAGATAAATCACAGGGTACAGGTTAATGATACTGGGATGTGCAGGAAGCTTGAAAGCTAATTTGCAGCACATGGAGGCTTTGTCAACAACTAAAGCGGGATATATGACGTTTACTGAGGCTTGGAAGAAGGAAATATCGCTAAAGGGACTCTTGCCAGAGTCAATATATGAGCTAAGGTTAGTAGCACATATTGCTACTGGTGCTATGGTAAAAGGCGGTTCCCGGTCTGAGGTTCCAGCATAAGTCGAGGTTGCTGCGTATCGGTATTAACTAATAGTGATACTAAGGTGGAAATTGTTAGATATGGTATTCATTTTAGTCAATAAGTTAAGGGGTTTAGTGTAAATTTAGCTCTAATTATAGCCATATTAGGGTTGTTGGGTTTCTCTATAGCCCAAGCCTATCCTCCCCCTCATCTCTATAAAAGGAGGTGAGGGGGAGGGGTTTTGTACTTCATTCTTCCAACCTGTTTGTTCTTTCCTCTCATCTCTATAAAAGGATGTGAGGGGGAGGGGTTTTGTACTTCATCCTTTTCATACTTAATAAACATATAATATTGAGGGTTATATTCTTGTGCATCTTTTCTTCTTTTCTGTCATACATAATCTACTGGGTTGTGTTCGTCTTCATGGTCGGATTTATTCCGCACTAGTAACCAGGTTGCAGGCTATCAAATCATACATAAGTTGTAATATAAATTCACCATTTCAACAAAAAAAAGTAATAAAAACCAGTTTATGTACCATATGCTATGAAGCAGAAAGTGAAGAAAAAAATTTAGTTTACTTTGAGT
>BQNB010205028.1:0-10647 GCA_026074375.1 Tanacetum coccineum | reverse complement strand
TCTTTTGAAGTCATATTATTATAAAGATTTATGTGCATTACATTTTGGGATATTGTTATGTTGTGAAATCTTTACATTATTAAGTTAAACAAGTTAAGCCTATGAGCTTTGTAACTAACCATTTATGAAATCCAATGTATCAGTTTTTAAACGACTCTTTTAGAGGTCGTTCTCATAACTTGTGCTATTGATCTATGAAGTAATACCCCCGAAATATCATATTCCGCTGCGACCCATATTAGGGGTGTTACAGATTGGTATCAGAGCCAAGGTTATAGAGAACCAGGTCAAATATTTTTACTTGGTCTATTACCATTTTCAAACATTGTGTCATTGAGAAGTTTTCAAAGGGACATACATATAAACAAGTAGTGTTGCATTTAGTTTGCATCTAATATACATGCTTACATGTCATGCATCATTTTAGCATTAGTTGATTATACTAAGTGCTTACATAGGTTATATACATGTTAATATTACAGTACGTATATTACTGCTTGTCTTATATAATATACTTATACGAGTTATATTATGGTTACAAATTTTCCATGTCATCAGACAACACATCGTCCGCTGTTACCTATACGTCCGTATCTTCTGATTCAAACGGACCATCATCATGGGGTATTCCACTCGTGAATACCGGCGAGCTTCCAGAGATGGACCCCTATGAGGAGGTGGCCCAATAGGGGCAGGCACACCTACTATCACCTGCTTATGTACCTGACCCCATGGAGTTGGATGGGCATGTACCCGTATATGTTCCGGAGCCAGAGCACCCGGAGTACCATCCACCATCAGATGATGACAATCAGGTCGAGGATTAACCTTATGCTGATGATGCTTCACTAACTGCTGAGTCACCTGGATACATTGCTGGCTCAGATTCGATGGAGGAGGATACTAATGAGGATTCTATTGATTATCCAGATGAGCCCAAGGATGGCGAGGAGGATGACGATGAGGATCCTGAGGAGGATCCTAGTGAGGAGCATGAGCCCGAGGATGACGACGATGATGATGATACAAATGGTGAGGATGAGGAGCCCACTGAGGATGAGGAGGAGGAGGAGCACATAGCTCCAACTGACCCTTCTACGGTGCCTGTTGTTGACCTTGTTCCCTTAGCTGGGGATACATAGGCATTTGAGACTGATGAGTCTGCACCTACACCTAGATCACCTCAGACTAGGGTCCTTTTTTCTCAGACAGATCTCCGTAGGGCACGGAAGACTGTCAGACTTGAGCCACCCATGTCAGCATCCACGAAGGCACGCATTGCTAAGCATGCTACCGCACCTATACCACCCACCAGCCCTGCCTATGATCAGGCACCATTAGGTCATAGGGAAGCCATGATTCGTTTGAGAGATGACATCCCCGAGGAGGACATGCCACCTCGGAGGAGATTTGTACTTGCTGCTCCCCCACCTGGGTGTGATGTATCAGAGAGTTTTGCTGCTGCTGCTAGAGTACATAGACGTCAATATGATTTTGTTGATACTATTGAGGCAGGTAAGGGTTTGATTCGTAGTCCTGGTCATGATGCCCGGACTATTGCTAGAGCTGCTGACAGAGCAGAAGATGTTGGTTATGTTAGAGCTTTACAGGCTTCTAAGCATAGGATGATGACTTCCATTGAGGAAGTCAACTTGAGGGTCAGCTACTAGGTACAAGTTCACAGGCAAGAGAGTGAGGATTTCTATACACAGCTGCATGACGCTCAGACTTACCACAAAGACATTAGACTCGAGATTGATGTAGTGAGAGGCCAGAGGACCGCTTACGAGACAGAGTTGCATGAGGTACGCCAGGCTTACCTTAGTTTCGAGGCTCAGAACAGGGCATTATTGGCGTGACTTAAGACACTAGAGACTCACATAAGTCATATGGAGTGGCAGTGCCAGAGAGCTGAGGATGATGCAGTCAGACAGATGATGCGTACCCATGTACTAGAGGCTAGAGCTTAGATTGATACGGTGGAGGACACCGATAGTAGCTGTTAGTTTTACTTTTCATTTCTAGCTATCTTGTATAGTCTATTAAGTTTTATGGGTAACTCCCAGCTAATAGACTCTAGGACGTATTTTCATTTTCTGTACTAGATCATTTGTGGTCATTTTGTATCCAAACAAATCATGTACGATTCGACATTATGTTATGAAATGTTGATGTATTATGTTATGGTTGATTTCATTTGATTCATTCTCTATTGTGTTGTGGTGTAATTATTATTATCATATCTATTTGTATCGACATTGTAATTATATCTCACATACATTGTATTCTTGTGATTACTAGAATCATGCCTGTAACAAGACAAGGAGAAAATGACGCCATGACTCCAGAATCCATTCAAGCTATGATCGATCGGACAATCCAAATAAACTCTACCTAAACTCAGGATGATGCACGCCACAATTCAGGTGGAGGACTTAGAAGGCCTGTGCAACCTGCACGTGTCTGTTCCTACACTGATTTCATGAAATGCCAACCCTTGAACTTCAAAGAAACTGAAGGCGTTTTTGGCTTGTATCAATGGCTCGAAAAGATGCAATCAGTATTTCACATTAGCGGTTGTGCCATTGACAATCAAGTGAAGTTCGCTACCTGCACTCTGCTAGGTGCTGCACTAACCTGGTGGAATGGTCATGTGAAGACCTTAGGTCATGATGCTGACTATGCTATAACTTAGGGAACTCTCAAGAAGAAGTTGACAGAAAAATATTGTCCAAAAGGTGAAATCAAGAAACTTGAAATTGAACTGTGGAATCTTAGGGTCAGGGGAAACGATGTTGCAGCCTATACGCAGCGTTTCTAAGAACTAGCCTTGATGTGCACCAAATTTCTTGCTGATGAGACCGAAAAGATTGACAAGTACATCAGTGGACTTCCTAATAACATTCATGGGAATGTCATGTCTGCAAGACCCAAAACTCTTGATGATGCTATCGAGTTGGCCAACGACTTGATGGATCAAAAACTACACACTTATGCAGAAAGGCAGAATGACAACAAGACAAAGGCTGATGACTCATCAAGAAACAATCAACAACCCCACAAGAAGCAAAATGTAGCTAAGGCATACACTGCTGGCCCTAGTGAAAAGAAGGCTTACACTGGAAATCTACCTCTATGCACCAAGTGCAACTACCACCACACCGGACAATGTGCACCCAAATGTGGAAACTGTAAGAGGTGTGGTCATGCTACCAATGATTGTCGGGTCAATACCAACACCAACAACAACAACAAGAATCAAAAGGTAGGAGCATGCTATGAATGTGGTAACACTGGTCACATAAAGAAGAATTGCCCAAAACTGAAGAACCGTGGAAATGGCAACGGGAATGGTACTGCTCAAGGAAGAGCTTATACTTTGGGAGGAAGGGATGCTAGCTTGGACTCTAACGACATCACAGGTACGTTTCTCCTCAACAACCGTTATGCTACAATTTTGTTTGATACTGGTGCGGATAGGAGCTTTGTATCTAATACCTTTAGTGCCTTGATTAACATTACCCCCACTACATTAGAAAGTCATTATGATGTAAAATTAGCCGATGGGAAAATCATAGGAGTTAACACCATAATTCATGGTTTCACTCTAAACTTCATGAACCACCCATTCAACATCGACTTGATGCGGGTCCCACTCGGTAGTTTTGACGTCATTATTGGAATGGATTGGTTAACAAAGTATCATAGAGTGATCATCTGTGACGAGAAGATTGTGCGAGTTCCTTTTGGAAGAGAGATGTTAATTTTTCAAGGCAATGGAAACCACCAAAGGGAAGAATCCCGACTAAATATCATTTCGTGCACTAAAGCACAAGAGTATTTGTCAAAGGGATGTGATGTATTTTTGGCACACATTACGACAAAGGAAGCCAAAGACAAGTAGGAAGGGAAGCGACTTGAGGACGTGTCGACTGTCAGAGACTTTCCTGAAGTTTTTTCTAAAGACTTGCAGGGTATTCCACCAGCTCGACAAGTAGAGTTCCAAATTGATTTGGTATCGGGTGCTGCACCTGTAGCACGAGCGCCTTATCGGTTGGCACCATCCAAAATGAAAGAACTGGCAGAACAACTTTAAGAACTATTCGAAAAGGGATTTATAAGACCCAACTCTTCATCCTGGGGAGCCCTAGTCTTGTTTGTCAAGAAGAAGGATGGATCGTTCTATATGTGCATCAATTATCGTGAACTGAACAAGCTAGCGGTGAAGAACCGTTATCCACTTCCGAGAATTGATGACTTGTTCGACCAACTTCAAGGGTCGAGTGTCTACTCGAAGATTAACCTACGATCAGGTTACCACCAGTTGAGAGTTCGCGAGATATTTCAAAGACCACGTTTAGGACGCGTTATGTCCATTATGAATTTCAAGTAATGCCTTTTGGTTTGACAAATGCACCGGCGGTATTTATGGACCTCATGAACCGGGTGTGCAAGCCGTACTTGGATAAGTTTGTGATTGTATTTATTGACAATATACTAATTTATTCAAAGAACAAGGAAGAGCACAAAGAGCACCTCAAACTAATGTTAGAACTACTTAAGAAGGAAGAGTTGTACGCAAAAAATCTCTAAGTGTAAATTCTGGATTCCAAAAGTGCAATTTCTCGGCCATGTGATAGACAGCAAGGGGATTCATGTAGATCTTGCAAAGATTAAGTCATTTAAAGATTGGGCATCTCCTAAGATTCCAACAGAGATTCACTAATTTTTAGGACTCACCGGTTATTATAGAAAATTCATTGAAGGCTTTTCCAAGATAGCAAAGTCCATGACTAAATTAACTTAGAAGAATGTGAAGTTCGACTAGGGAGAAAAGGAGGAAGTTGCATTTCAGTTGATCAAGCAAAAGCTATGTAGCGCACCTATTTTGGCCTTGCCTAAAGGAACAGAAAACTTTATTGTCTATTGCGACGCTTCACATAAAGGATTGGGTGTTGTGCTTATGCAAAACGAGAAGGTTATAACCCATGCCTCTCGACAATTGAAGATCCACGAGAAAAACTACACCACTCATGACCTAGAGCTCGGAGCTATAGTGTTCGCCCTTAAGATGTGAAGACATTACTTATACGGGACAAGGTGTACCGTGTTCACTAACCATAAGAGCTTACAACATATCCTTGACCAAAAGGAGTTGAACATGAGACAACAGCGATGGTTGGAGCTTCTTAGTGATTATGATTGTGACATCCGCTACTACCCAGGGAAAGCAAACGTAGTTGCTGACGCATTAAGCAGAAAAGAAAGGGTTAAACCCCTAAGGGTCCAGGCCTTAGTCATGACTATTGGCTTGAATCTTCCTAAACAAATCCTAAAAGCTCAAACCGAAGCGTTAAAACCTAAAAACCTCACTGCTGAAGATGTTGGAGGTATGCTCCGACAAGACCTTACAAAGGAAAGATTGAAACCCCGTGCAGAAGAAACCTTATGTTTAAACAACAGGAGTTGGTTACCTTGTTATGGCGACTTAAGGACTCTAGTCATGCACGAGTCTCATAAGTTAAAATATTCTATTCATACGGGTTCAGATAAGATGTACCAAGACTTGAAGTAGTTGTATTGGTGGCCTAACATGAAGGCGAATATTGCCACTTATGTTAGAAAGTGTCTGACTTATTCTAAAGTCAAGGCAGAGCATCAAAAACCTTCCGGTTTACTAGTCTAACCGGAGATTCCAGAATGGAAGTAGGAGAAAATCACCATGGATTTCGTCAATAAACTCCCTAAGATGACAAACGATTATGATACCATTTGGGTGATCATTGATCGTCTTACAAAAACTGCTCACTTTCTACCAATAAAGGAAACAGAACCCATGGAGAAGTTAATGAAGCTTTACATAAAGGAAATAGTCACCCGACATGGTGTGCCTGTTTCTATTATCTCCGATCGTGATGGTAGATTTACATCACTATTCTGGAAAGCACTTAATAAGGCATTAGGAACTCGATTAGACATGAGTACGGCCTATCATCCCGAAACCGACGATCAAAGTAAAAGAACTATCCAAACTTTAGAAGACATGTTACGCGCTTGCGTGTTAGACTTTGGAAAGAATTAGGATAGACACTTACCGTTAGTAAAATTCTCTTACAATAACAGTTACCATACCAGCATAAAGGCTGCACCATTCGAGACACTGTATGGAAGAAAGTGTCGATCACCTGTATGTTGGGCAGAAGTTGGAGATGCTCAGCTTATTGGTCCGGCAATAATTCACGAAACCACCGAGAAGATCATCCACATCAAAAACAGAATCTAAGCTGCTCGTGACCGACAAAAGAGCTATGCAAACATTAGACATAAACCAATGGTATTCCAAGTTGGTAAGCGGGTCATGTTAATAGTTTCACCTTGGAAAGGAGTTGTGCGTTTTGGCAGACGGGGGAAGTTAAACCCTAGGTATGTCAGCCCTTTCAAGGTGATCGAGAGAGTCGGAACTGTTGCCTATAAACTTGAGCTACCACAACAATTAAGTCGAGTTCATAACACGTTTCACGTGTCAAATATGAAGATGTATTTGTCCGATGAATCACTGGTGATTCCATTGGAAGAACTACGTGTTGATGACAAGCTCCACTTTGTGGAAGAACCAGTAGAAGTTATGGATCGTGAAATCAAGCAATTGAAGAGAAGTCGCATTCCCATCATTAAGGTTAGATGGAACTCTAAACGAGGTCCTGAGTTTACCTAGGAACGTGAGGACCAATTAAAGCAGAAGTATCCATATCTCTTCACCAAGAACGCACCGTCGTCAAGTATCGCGTCTTAAGCCTTAAGGACAAGGCTTGTTTAACGGGGGAGACTATAACACCCTGTGTTTTCAGGTCATATTACGATCCCAATTATTTCATTTTCCCTTTATTTATTGGGTTTTGTATGTTTACTTCCATTTAAACCGCTTTAGTTAAATCGCGTAGGCACAGAAATTTAACGTTTAGCTAGAGACGTAACCTAAACTCATTAAGACTTTACTTGATCCCTTCATACTCATTGTTTAATTCATTTTCACTACAAGAAAAGTTATATGAGCGTGTCCATTTAATTCTATCAAGGTAAATCCATTTAAAACAATCTACACCAAAGTTTTAACTTCTATAAATTAGGAAACTAAATAAAACTTAGATAAAAACCCATGTGCTCCTACAATTTAGCAAATTAAATCATGTATACTGTTAGGATTAAGAAAAAGACTCGGTCACCCCATGCTTTCTTATATTTAGCATAGCTCATAGTTTTTATTAGTAATCGTATGATTTATGGTGTGGGCCGGGTCTTTACCCACTGTAAGCCCACACCATAGCTCGTTTTATGGGGCTTTTTTGTAAGAACTATTTAAACCCTCTCCACACATGGAGAGGGTGTTGGAAGAAATCATTTGACACACACTCTTTAGTGTGTTTTACATATTCTCTCCATCCATCTCTCTCTCTAACTCTCTCTAGTTTATATTGTGTGAAATTTTGGGATCCTTCAATTGGCATCAGAGCCACGTGTGGATTCGTGGTTGATTCGTGTGGTTCAACAAGATCAAATTCGTGGGTCAAAAAGAAGTCAAAAGAAAAAAATCAAACCCGAATTTTTGTGCTTAGATGTGTGAATGTTTATGTTATTAAGCAAGATCTAGGCATAAGGTAGCTAATTGTGCAAGAGAAATCAAGTTAAAAGGTCAAAAAGGGTGATTATAAGGCGATTTTTGGTGAAAAAGTCGTATTTTTCTAGGTTGCGTTTTGACAAACTGGAAAAGTTCTTGTTGCGTTTTGACATCTTCTTGTTGCGTTTTGATTTTCTTCTTGTTGCGTTTTGATCATTGGTTGCGTTTTGACATTGGTTGCGTTTTGGTTCATTGCGTTTTGATTGCAGGTTGCGTTTTGAAGAAATTTCATTGCGTTTTGACCAAATTTCATTGCGTTTTGACCAAATTTCATTGCGTTTTGACCAAATTTCATTGCGTTTTGACCAAATTTCATTGCGTTTTGACCAAATTTCATTGCGTTTTGACCATTGCGTTTTGACCATTGCGTTTTGACCATTGCGTTTTGACCATTGCGTTTTGACCATTGCGTTTTGAGCATTGCGTTTTGACCAAATCTCAACCACTGCGTTTTGATAAAGTTCATTGCGTTTTGATTCAAAAGTCACTGCGTTTTGGTTAAAGATAGCATTGCGTTTTGTCTAGAAATCTTGTGTGAAGAAAAGGGTTTCAGTAAAACAGCCATAACTTTTGATCCGTAAGTCCGTTTCAGGCCCGTGACCTCTCAAATCGAAGAGAAAAACGTGTTTTGCATTCAAAACCCTAATTCAAAACCCTAAACCCTAAAAACCAAGCTAGTTTCTAAACCATGACTAGTTTCTTTATTTTTATCCATTGTAAACCTAAACCAATACTTAAATAAGTTATAATAACATAAATTACAACATAGAAAACCCTAAAAGCCTTATTTGAACCCTAATTCCAAGCTATGGCTTATTCTTTCAATTTCAACCCATCTTAACTAAAACCAACAATCAAAATTCATTGATAATACTTTATTTAAGCCCTAGGATCTATATTCCATCATTCCTAATCAAAAGTATACAAAATATAAACCAAGAAAGTCCTAAAAACCCTAAACGTGCCCTAATTAAACCTGTGACCTCATTTCTTCAATTCTAATCATTTTTAACCCAAACCAATTGCTAATCTTTACTAATCCTTCATATATCAAACCTTGGCTACATATATTAACTATCCTTAATCATTTATACATGAAATAAAGACTTGAAAACTTGTGAAACCCTAGTCGAACCACAAAATAGCCCGCACCCTTTCACCATCAATTTTAAACTATTTCAAAACATTCCAAGTGCAAATAACTTCCATGAACCCCTTCTAGAAACCCTTAATCAGCTTACCCACCTGCTCTTACCTTTCCATGGCCAAAATTGAAGACACATGATGGCCTTGTTGTCCATCTTCTAGCCGTGACACCCAAACACCCCAAAAACACTTCCACCACTTCAGTCTACTATCCTAGACCCTCATACTCACACCATAGCTTCAACACATCACCTACTAGACCCTCCACACGTCCATGAATAGATTCTAAGTGTTCCTTAACTCCTTTTCCTTCAAAATATTATAAATAGGAACCTAAATCATTCATTTTTCTTCATCCCCCACTTCCTCCTCTATAACCCTTCATAGAAGCAATCCTTTGCTCTAATAGATCCTAAGTGATCTTAAGAAGTCTCAAGTACAGAAAGGAAGCAAAAGAAACCAAGAAACGAAGCCCGGGAGTCATTATTCTAGGCGTACGAAGCCGAAAGTCCCGATTCTGACCCGTTTCCAAGCTATAAGCTCAAACCAGTTCTCTAAGCTTATTTTCTGCTTTCATAACGTCATAATGTTCATATGATCTTTCTAAAATCATAATATAAAGCTTTGAACTCAAAAACCTAAGTGTTATGCCTTTTTGATCCAAAACCGTACACCCGAAACCCTAATTTCATGTTTTTACTTAAACTATGAGCTAAACTTGTAAACTATTGTTATAATCTATCCTAATAAGCTTATATAATGTTAAAATAAGTGCTTTGATAAGTCATGAAAGAATTTAATCTTAAAACCCGCGTGTTTTCATTTTAAAACCCTAATTTGACCCGTTTTACTTCCTAGCTTAACAAATCGTTAAATTAAACTGGTGTTATGTTAAAACTTCATATTCTAGTTTATTATAACTTATAAATGTCTATTGAAATGTTAAAATAACCTTTCATGGCAATTTGGACATGTTTTGTAATTATAATCCATGCAAGAGGTATATATCGTAAATTTCAGAAACTTATAACTAAAAGGACTAAAAGTGTCATTTTATCAAAGTTATAACTATAGGGGTCTATTATGTCACTTTTCAAAGTCCAAGGTTTACTTGGTATATCTTTCAAAGTTGAAGGACCAAAGTCGTAAAAATGCAAACCCTAAGGGTCTACTTGCAATTTTCCAAACCTATGGTCTAAAATGTAACATTTTGAAAAAGTATAAAAACACATTCAAAACATTACCAGACATAACTTTAATAAATGCTTGACGTGCTTAACATTTCCAGATATTAAATAAAACGCTTAAAACTGATCATCCGAAAGCTATATTGTACCACAATACTAGGGAGCTTCATATTAAGAGGTTTCATCTTGGTATTACGTTCTGACTGAGTTGTTGGGTTTACGATTTAAAGTGCCCTAGCTCCTCAAATGTTTACTGAATGACTTATGAATTATGATGGCCCGAACGGTGATACAATAATTCCAAACTCTTCAATCAAACTCATAACTCTTAAAACTAAAGTTCTAGAGTACAATCTTCCTAAGACTCAACATATTTACTCAGGTTACGTGACGTGGCTGTTTACTATCATTTGCTCATTTCAGAATATTTATTACATCTACATATCAGGTGAGATTCATAGCCTCGCTTTTACTTATTTACATGCTTTATAAACCCGTGAGGGGGATACTTGCTCAATTGTTTTTTTAATATACACAAGTACTTAAAACCGATATTGTGAAGTTCATAGCCTCGCTTTTCAATCTTTTGAATGTTTTATAAACCCGCAAGGGGGATACATGCTTGTTACAAACTCTTTT
>BQNB010205027.1:0-10647 GCA_026074375.1 Tanacetum coccineum | reverse complement strand
ATTCAAAATTTTGGACCTGAAACGGCTAGAAACTTCCAAAAAATTCCCCCTACACAAAAGGATAAACTGGGGAGCGCCTAGTCTAGGGCGGCCCCCTTAAATACACGGGCGGCCCCCTTATCTTTAAGGGGACCGCCCACCTATTTAAAGGGACCGCCCATTGGTAGACGCTCCTCCAGAATGTCCTATATTACTGGACTATTCTCCACTATTTTCTCACCTTTTGCACTCATTCTTTCTGATAAATAATAGCCCACATATCTCATTAAAATCCTTTGATCATTTAATCATAAAGCTTTGTTTCCAAGTGATCCAAGCTCAAATCCTTAAGTTCAAGAGAAGAATACTTCCTACCATCAAGTGAAGAAGTATTACACCTTTGTGTGTTGTTGCAATCTTATTGCATCCATATCATAACTTGTAAATCATTTGTAAATCTTGTAAAGTTATGTAGTTGTTAGATCTTGGTGATTGTTGTAAGTATATTTTGATCTTGGTGATCTTTCCTAGTAGTGTTAGTTAGGTGTGATTATAGTAGTGGCATGGTGAAGTAATGGTGTGAAGAAAACTAAGGTGTGAAAAAGTTGTGTATTCGTGATCAAGTCGTGAAGCAAAGTTGTGTAGTGAAGTTGTGAAGTTGTGGTAGTTTGGTTCTAGCTAAGATTAGAACTTGACATCTAGCTTAGTGTCGAAAATCAAGATAAGCGAAAGTTGTGTAAGGTTTTCTCCGCCATAAGGGAGCTTGTTGACATAGTGAAGAAAACTCTCGAGTTAGGTGCTCGAGGAGTGGAGTAGGGCGAAGAGGTGCTTCGTTGCCGAACCACTATAAATCCTTGCATTATGGTTTGATTGTTTTTACTCTTATCTCTTGTCTTACATTATTTTCTTATACAATCTATAACACCCCGTGTTTTAGGGTTATTGACGTCGTCAATAAATCCGCAATGTATCTTTTAGTATTGTACGCGTTTGTTTAAAATCATAAACGTTAAGTTAAATCGCGTATGCCAAAAATTATCGTTCAATATAAACGTACATCAAATAATTAAATGTTTACATCAAGCAAGTATTAAATAATTATTTTGAGAATAATTATGGTCTTTGTTTATTTTATTTTTATCGTTTGCGTAAAGTGTTTACGTTTCGCGATAAATTAAGTTTAGGCATACCCGGAACCACCAAAACTTTTCTACGCTTCAACAAATACCCACATTTATACCCAATACATAAAAATTACATAAATATATCATGTATATCACTCTATGGCCGGATTTGTAGCTACATGTACAAGAAATATCACCAAAAATCTCTTTACCACTTGTATGTACAACATAACTCATTAATACCTAGCTAGTATTGTCCCAATTTGACCATTTTTCTTCCTTAAGACCCTCCCTTTTGTCCCAAGACTTCTATTTCATCTTTGACCACCTTTCTTATATACATATTACATACATGCAAGTAAAGAACACATAGATAACACTTAACACTTAGCAAAATCAACAAAACCTCTCCCTCTTTCTCATCTATATGCTACGGCATACAAACCACCACCACCAAAATCCATATCAATTTTTCTACAACCCATACACTCCTACACACATCCATCCTAAGATATTCTAAGGTGATCCCAAGCATTGGCTAACCATATTCAAGTGATTATCAAGTAAAAGGAAGCTAGGGTTTATTTAAGAAAACAAGGTTTTTCTTTGGTGCAAGCTTTGGATTTTTATCTAAACAAGGGTTTAGATTACATTAATCATCATCATCATATTGCACGAGACTCACATAATCAACGTCAAAGAAGTCCAAAGCTAATCACCTGAGAAAAACATACTTAAAAACGGTCAACATAAAGTTGGTGAATTCAAAGGCTTAAGTAAAACATTTATGTGGATAAAAAACGTTTAGCAAATACAAAGTATTATGAAAAGTGTTTAGTAATTGGAAACGTTCATCCAAAAGCATGTGGACCACTAATTTTATAAAACAGTATGGGACAGTTTTAAACCAAGATACAACATCACATAAAAGGGATTTATTGTTGCCTAAGCTCAATAGACACTGAAGCTCAATCGAATGCAAACAAAATATGCCAAACAAGAAAGTAACTTCCCTAGAGGTATCTGACCAAGATCACCTAGTGAAATCCGACATGGTATATATCCGTTTATCGGGATCCCCGTGGGTAGTGAGCGCTACTCAGCCGGATAGGGATAATTAGTCCCAATAGATCTATTTATAACACTCACGCTTACTTAACCAGCCAGTTGGTCAAGAAATTAACGGTTCATGATAATTCGGGCATTAGTGGTCTATTCGCAACTTAGGCAACACGTAAACAGGGAAAGTAGATCAAGATAATTGTGTCCATAGTAAAATTAACCATGTATTTCCAAAAGAAAGGCTTTAAGTAATTGCATCCATAAGTAAAACAAAGTGTGATATCAATCATATAATCGAGTTTGCAAACGAACATTTATAAGAGTTTGAAATCATTAGAGTAAACAAGTTTGTAAACGAGCATGTTCTCACCCTAAAAGTTATAAGGTAAATATAAAACAAATAAAACGTGGGGCTATGAACTCACCTCGATGTTGCAGAACAATTAGCAGAAATGTAAATAATAAGCACAGCACAAACGAAAAACGAAACGGCTCGACCAGAAGATGCAGTTTATCTTAACGGTTATATCCCACTAGTTTAGGATGATGAACTTGGGTTTTTCGATGGATGAGTACATCAACGTGACACGTCGATAAAGGATTTGGATTACAAGTCGTAAGAGTTTGGTGGTTGGTTAAATAAAATAAACCGAAAGGTAAAAGCAAAGTATGTAATATATTCCGTATATATTACATATGAAAGGCAAGAAAAATATATAATACGTGGCGAGTATTATATATAAGATAAAGGAAGACGATAAAGATAAATGTTCGAAGCATATAATATTTCGCAAGTATTTTATAAGAAACGTGAGTAATTGTAACAATATAATTCGACACGTGTTTGATAATCACCAAATAAATTAATAAAGAGTTCTTGCATTAAAGTAAACACGCGTTTTAAAGTTACGAATTTTTAAGAAAAAAAAAATTTAAAAAACTTTTTCAAAGTTTTTACAAAAGTTATTATTTTGTCTATTAGTCGGGTATTATAAAATAATATTTTATAATTTAGTATCTCGTTACGCGTTTTAACTAAACTAGTTGTCTTGTTTGTAAAAGTATAGTTTTCGTTTATTTACCGGTTTATTGTATCATTACAAATTAATAATCTTAATACTACAATCGTCGTTCATTTATCGGTTTTCCTAAGAATAATATGAACTTTTAGTTGAAAAATACTTAGTATATTGAAATTTTTAGAAATTAATCGACAATGACCTATTCATTTATATCAACTTTCCTATTTTGTAAGCAAAACTCAACGTTTTTCCAATTTAATCAAATCCAGTTTGCAAAATACGCGCTGTTTAGTCGTAATATATCTAGACTAGATCAAATAAGAAACAAAAATAAATAAAACCAAACACACCCTATGTTGTTAAACCCAGATCAAACACACCCCTTTGGGGCTTTAACCCCAAACAAACGCACCCTTCTCGCTAGTAAAAACAGCGAAACCAAAAGAACGCCCCTTATGGGCTGAAAATCACATATCCAATACGCGCCCTTTGGCTGTATAAACAACAAGAATCAATCACACCAAAGACTATAAATCACAAAAAAAGCGAAAATAAATAACTAATACATTTATTTAAACCATTTTAACCACCATAAGAAAAGACATGAAGGTTGAAATGTGGTGGTACTGGAGGTTTTTAAGGTTGGGGGCCAGCCGATGGTGGCAGAGAGTGGTGGTGGTGCATGGCGGTGTCGCTGCCACAGTAGATGGTCGTAGATGGAGGGATGAGGAGCAACGTTGGTGTGGCAGCGTAGGTGGTTGTGGAGAATAGAGATCAAGGGTGGTGGGCAGGGATTGGCGTGATGATGAATGACATTTGATGAATGGAGATGGTGATGGTGGAGGAACGAAGGTAAGAGATGACCAGAGGGTGGGTGAAGTGGTGTTTTGGATGATGGTGATGAAGTTGGGTGACGGGGAAGGGGGGGATGGTGTTACGAAGGTGGGGGTGATCGTGGTGGCAAGCGGGTGATGTTTGGTTAGGTTGGCGTCGGGGTGGATGTTTGGTGGCGATGATGTTGATGGCGTGGAGGTGATGAAGGTGGTGTGGGTGACATGAGGTGCGGCGGTGGAGAGTTGGCCGGATTGGACCAGAATCTCGCCGGAGCGACGCCTGAAATTGAGAGAGGAGAGGGGAGGCTAGGTTTTATCAAAAAATGAGTATAACCCTAAATGGTTATGCTTATATACTTGAAAGTTTTAAAAAATGTGGCAAGTGTAGGATAGTTTAGGGGGGTTTCGAGTAATTATTACCACAGGGACCGAAAGTGTAATTTTCATAAAATAATGGTTCGGGACACGTTTAGGCTAGTCAACGGTTGATTCAAGACACGAAAATTTTACCGTTGCGTTTATAATAATTTTTCCACAAAAAGTGATTATTTACATGACTAGTATTTCATAATTATTTTATAAAATTTATTTAAAATGTTTATTATTCATTTGTATAGTCACTGGGTATCACGGGCAAGCTTGGTCCATAAAAATAAAACTTTGACTTAAATATTCGCGTTTTTAAATAAACGCTTTTGACTAAAATGTTAATTTATTTATTAAATATTTTTATTTAATAAAAAAGTAATAATTAAATATAATTTAATTATTTTCGTGTCGGTACGCGCTGTGTGCAGGTTTTTAAAATTTGCGAGATATTTTCTCGTTTTCATTTCAAATAAGTTTGAAATATAAATTTGTGAATGAGAGATAAGTAATAATAAATACGATTTATTATTTAAATACGTTTCGAAAAAAATGTCGTTTTTGCGGTAATCGTTTTTATATGCCAATAAAATGTCAAATAGTCAAAAGTCAAGTCGGACCCAAAAATTAAAATGGTAAAATAGTCATTTTAAGTTTTGAAAATTGCCGGTTGTTACACCCCCAAACGTGCCCTGGACAAAATGTATGTATGCATTATGTATGTTTAAATATCTCCCTGACATTTAGTATAATATTTTATGTATGATTGAAAATTTGTCACACCCCCAAATAGGGCCTGGACGGAAACACGTATCTGGGGGCGTGACGTCGTAATATTCATCACACAAGATACAAAGAACGACCTCTAAAGGTACGTTTAAAAATCCAACATCGTTGCATTAATTAAAATAGTTAAAGTTTTACATAGGCTCTTAGATAATATGCAGAATAGATTAAAAGGTTTTAAAGTTTGACAACGATGTTAACATAGATAATAATAATTCTTGAAAATCGGTCCAAATGCAAGGCAACACCATAAAGCAAGCAAAGACATCCACAATGAAGCACCTATGTAAAACTTTAACTATTTTAAATAATAGCAACGAAGTTTGGATTTTGAAAAATTACCTTAGAGGTTGTTCTTTGTATTTTGTGTGATTAAAATATTATGACGTGACGCCCCCGGACACGTGTTTCCGTCCAGGCCTCGTATGGGGGTTGTGACATATTGGTATTAGAGCCAGGTTTTCAAAATTTGCGAGATATTTTCTCGTTTTCATTTCAAATAAGTTTGAAAAATAATTTTGTGAATGAGAGATAAGTAATAATAAATATGATTTATTATTTAAATACGTTTCGAAAAAAATGCTGTTTACGCGGTAATCGTTTTTATATGCCAATAAAAGGTCAAACAGTCAAAAAGTCAAGTCGGACCCAAAAAGTCAAAGGGTAAAATAGTCATTTAAAGTTCTAAAATTGCCGGTTGTTACAGTACCCACCCCTTAAAGGAATCCCGTCCCGAGATTCGATTTTTGTTAACCTATTGTGTGACCAAAAAGAGGTTTAATATTTAAATAACCAATTTTAGACAAGACGATAAACCTTTTTTTTAAAATTCAGCAAAATTTTTTTGATTTTCCAACACTCTTCATATATAACATAATTTTTAGCTATGTTAACAGGAATATTAAATCCATCAGAGTAAGGTACCCTAGAAAAATATCATAAAAAGTTATATATGATTGATATAAACTTGTTTATAAGAGAAAGTTCCTTAATATGAAACATCAAAGGAGAAAGTGTAGACGTGTGGGTATGTCTGTATAAAGTTTCAAATGTTTAAGTGCAGAGTCTAGTTTCTGATATCTGTAAGGTTCGACGATTAATATCGGATGAGGCTAAGGGGTGTAAGTATTCAAGTTACTTAGGAAGCACGAGGATGTAATGTGACTCAACTCACCATAAGAAAATGATGCGAATAAAGTATAACCGAACGGCTCTAACCGTGACCTAATAAATAGACGCGTCGTAGAATGAGAAATAATAATAATAAAGAAACGTTGCACACAACGTTTAATAACGAAATAGACAACCAAATATGTTTGTGCTTTAGTTTAGTCAACAAAATGTGTTTTTACGAACTTATTAAGTTTATGAAGATGTCCGACGAATCCCTAGCTATTCCGTTGGATGAAATCCAGATTGATGACAAGCTTAATTTGATTGAAGAACCGGTTAAAATCATGGATCGAGAGGTTAAACGGCTAAAGCAAAGCCGCATCCCAATTTTGAAGGTCCGATGGAACTCAAGGCGAGGTCCTGAGTTTACTTAGGAGCGTGAGGACCAAATAAAGAAAAAGTATCATCATCTTTTTACTAACTCTGCACCTGCGTCTAAAGATACGTCTTAAGCTTTGAGGACAAAGCTCTTATAACGGGGGAAGGATGTCACACCCCGTAAATTTCAGGTCAATATTTTAAACTTTTCCAATCATTATTTTTGACTTTTATACGTTACGTTTGAATCTGTAAATTACCGGAAGTTAACCCCTATATCTAAAAAACGTCATAAGACGGTTCCGACTGGATTATGACTATACTAGATAATTATAAACATTATTTTTAACTTTCTAAGTGTTTTGTAGTTTAAACCGAATTTTTCCACCCACTCCCGATATTTATTTTTACGCTTTAACGTTTAAATTGCATTTTTCGCGTTTTTGACCTAACGGAACCCCGAAAACTCAAAATATTTTCGTGTAAACTTTAGTTATCGTCCATCTCATGTTCTTAAGTCAAAAATTTTGTTCATCCCTCCTCCTTTACTCAAAACACACGCATAAACACACTTAAATAAATCAAAGAGCATCTTTTATCTCTAGTTTGAATTTCAAAAGAATAAAACACCATCACATGCATAGAAAGGGATGTTTTTGGAAGCATGAAAGGTGATGTAAGACCCTTATCTTTATGCATGCAAGCCTTGGACTACTTCTCCACTAGGATGCAATATGGAATCTTGATTTAATTTCAAATGGCTAGTTAGTTAGTGATTCAAGCTTGAACCCTTCTTTTTTTCTTGTGTGCGTCCGAACCCAAGCCACACATACACTCTTGGTATGTGTTGGCCACTTAGCCCTTTAGTTTCATTATGTGTGCAAGCCTTGAGTCCCTTAAACCCTACTTCATGTCCTATAAATACCTTGTGATAGAACTTAGGGTTTTCATTCATTTCATAGTCTCAAAAATTGTTTTCTCTCCCTCTCTTGCTCTCCTTGCTCACGGCCACACATACATACATACACAATCCATACTTTTGATTTTTATCAAGATTCATTCATTCCAAGTTTATTTCTAAGGTTACCTAAGGGGTTTGCAAGTATTGGTTCTTTGATTTAAGGGTTTTTCTCCAAGATCTACAATTAGGGTTTGGTTATTGTTTGAGGTTTTTAAGATCTACTCATTTCTTTCAAGATTTCTTGTGTTTCATCTTGTTCATCATCTTTTTGTAAGCAAACCCTACTCCTTTTTGTGATTTACTTATGTTCTTATATGTTCAAAGATCCGTACATCCTCATGTTGTGTTTTAATTTTTGAAAGAGTATAAAACAAGATTTTATAAATAATGATGCTGCTTTGTTTCACTAGTTCAATATTATGTTCTTAGTGAGATGAGAGTTGAATACGAGTTGCAACAATAGAAATGAAGGGATTAGGTTAGTCTTAGATGTGGTTTTGTTGTGGATTAGTTGTGAATGGAGATTAGGCTAGATTAGGCACTATTGTGAAGTTTGGGTGGATTTTGGTTGCGTTTTTGACAAAAAGTGCTTGCTGTCCCAAATTTATTTTGGGGTTTTGGTCGACCTAAAAATGTTTTCATTAGGCGTAAAAGTAGTTTTTGGAGAGCTCGTTTTGAATAGATAGTTTTTCATATATCGCACATTAAAATTGGACTTAAAACGGCCAAGTTATAGCCAAATGAAACTTGAAACATTTTTCAACAAAACCGGATGAATAGTATGCTGATGTAAATAGTAAAATGAGTTTTCAGACATTTTTGAACATTTTTGGACTTTCTAAACACTATTGAAACATATAGTAACACGTACCTATTGATTAATATCATTTAAAGACGCCGTTAGCATATTGTGGGAAAAGCGATATAGTTACTAAAAATAGTAAGTTTGGTAAAAATTTATCGAAACGGACATAGAAGTTAAGCGATTAAGGCTAGTTAGTGCGTTTTGAAAATATAGAAACTTAATAAATATAGGGGACGGTATTAACGTTTTGAAACTAAAAACTTACCTAAAATAGAAACTTTCTAAAAATAGTAATTTTTGGTTAAATGCCAAAACTTAAAAAAAACTATATGATTTTATTTCGTCATGATTTGTTAATCAAACTAAAGCAAACACACATGGATGTCTTTTGGTGATGAACATATTGTGCAATTCTTGGCATACTTTCTGTGTTTTTGAGACGCGTTATTATTCTAGGTCGCGGCTAGATTTCATTATCATCTTTTACTTGCGTGATTATCATTTACTCATCTAGCTAAGGTGAGTTCATAGCCCCACGTTTTACTACTTTTACTTTACTATTTTGGGGTGAGAAACATTGCTTGTTTTTAAACTATGGACACAATTACTTTACGTTTTTTTCCTGATTACGTGTTGCCTAAGTAGCGAATAGACTACTAATGCCCGAATTATCATGAGCCATCAATTGCTTAACCGACCGTACTGGTTAAGTAAGCGCGAATGTTGTAAATAGATCTATTGGGACTAAGTATCCCTATCCGGATAAGTAGCGCTTACTAGTTTCGTAAGGTCCTGAAACAAGACTGATATATACCATATCCATAATGTCATAGGTGAATCCGGGTCTAGAATACCTTTAGGGCATGGAATACTATTTGGCATATAAAATGCTTCCTTTTAAATTGAGCTTCGATGTCATGAGCTTAGTGCAAACGTAAATGCTTTTTATGTGAAGTTGTATCTGTTATAACTGTCACGTGCGTACTGTAAACTTGTGGTCTACTTTTAATACTAAATTCAAACCTATGAATTCACTCAACTTTATGTTGACTGTTTTAGCATGTTTTTCTCAGGTGCTTAACTATGGACGTCTTTGCTAGCTTGTTGGTGTTGCCATGTATTGGACCGATTTTCAAGAATTATTATTATCTATGTTAACATCGTTGTCAAACTTTATAACCTTTTATTCGCTTCCGCATATTATCGTTGGGCCTATGTAAAACTTTAACTATTTTAATCAATGCAACGATGTTGGATTTTTAAACGTACCCTTAGAGGTCGTTCTTTATATCTTGTGTGATGTGTATTATGACGTCACGCCCCCGGATACGTGTTTTCCGTCTAGGCCCTGTTTGGGGGTGTGACATACCCGGTCATGTGTAATGTACTTGGGATAAGTCCGAGGTCGACCCAAAGAGCTATGTGATGGTGATTTAACTTAAGGCAATTTACTAATAAAATAGAAAGTGATTAAAATTGTCACATTTGAATTTAGGAAATATGAACTTAATTGAAGTGGTTTGGAGCAAACGAAGGGAAGAAAGTGCTATCCAAATTACTTCTTAATTAACTTAATTATTCAATTTATTCTACTAGTGGGGAAAGCTAGGATTGAATGGTCATCTAATCCTCACTTATCTCGCCGAATCCCAACCACACTGTTCATAGTAACCGGAATTTTGTCCCACTGTCTTGGTAAGCGAGCATCATATTTGACATTCTTATGATCAAAGTATTATAAGAAGATAGATAACCAAAATTAACAAGAAATAAATGAATCATAATGATAATTATTTTATAATAGAGATAACATAAGAAAACCTTAGCCGAAAATTAAATTCATACAATCAAATCTTGATCAGTTAATGAAAGTAATGAAAAGCATAATAATCAAACCAAACTAATATAATGATGATGGTGTCTTCTCTCCGCGATCGAACCGAACCCGTTGTCGCGTGCTTTTTTTCTGCTTTGCCTGGCGTCGGCTACCTAAAAAGGACGAATGCAAAAGAAGCTACCGACCCAGAATGTGTAAATCTATTGCATTTGTTTCGCTTTTACAGTATAATATTAGTTTGGGACACTGACAATATCAGCCTTCATCATAGTAGTCGAAATAAACATAGTCCTTGAAACTTTAATGCAATTGTTCACTTTTAACCCCTGGATGGGTCATAGTTACGGCGTAACTAATGTGTTGAGTTACGCCGTAATTCAT
>BQNB010205026.1:0-10647 GCA_026074375.1 Tanacetum coccineum | reverse complement strand
ATTGCAAGTTCACCGGAAATTGAAATGATAATATCTCAATAGAAGATATTATTTGTTGGTGTTCGATAACCAACTTTGTTTATTTTATTTTCTTTTTTAGAGGACAATTTTTTATGTTTTTGATTTTTTTTCTATTTTTTTATCTTTTACTTATACTAAAAAGAAAAGGAAAATATTTTTTTTATTATATTTTATTATTTTTTTGAATTTTTGAATTATAAAACAAAAAAGAAACTTTCGAGGACGAAAGGATCTTCAAACCAAATCAACAAACACAAAACGTAAGAATCGTAAACACTATTCTCCGACAACGGCGCCAAAAACTGATTGATCAGTTTACTATACCTAAAATATATCACAAAATAATATAATCCTAAGAGTAATTAAGAAAGTTACCAAGTTACCCTTGATAAAATTCACTCTCAAAAATATATATAATATAATATAAAATACGTATATTAAACCGGGTAAGTATGATCACCCGGGTCGTTATCTCCAATGACTAGTGCAATTGAAACCACGTTTAGGTTCGGATCCTGATTTGAATGAAGCAAAGATATTTGATTTGGAAAGATATAAAAATAAAATTAAAATGAACAATTAAACAAATACGAAAAACGCAACTATTAAGCAAATGGACTAAAATTTAACCCTAAAAATGTAAACTGAAATTTCTCTAAATAAAGAAAGAGTGCCGAAAATTATTAAAAATAAAAGCCCTAATTTTTAACTTCTTATAAAAGTCTAATTTAAACTAATTAAAAGATAAACCCTAATTACTAATTAAATTTAATCAAACTAACTAAAAACTTAACGAAGGACTAATGTTTCAAAAGGGAAAAAGACGAACTGAGCTAAAGCACTTAACGGGCAAGGGTTAACTGAGGAATAACTAAAGAAGAAAAATTACAAGAATGGTCCCTGAGGATCTAACCCGATAGCAACTAAAGTCCTATAATAAGCTCAAATTTTAAAAGTGCTTATTACCAAAAACTCAAAAGAGCAAAGTTATAAAGGAAGCTAGGGAGAACAACTTTAACAAAAAGCACTATGGTCTGAAACTCAAGGATAAGCTCAAAAAGAGCTTCTTACTAAGCTGTTACAAAAAGTGAGGTTTTGAGCTTAATTTTACTTAAAAGCTTGTAACAAGCTCATTTTAAGCTTAAAATGAAAAAAATAAAAGTGTTACTAAAATCAGCTTAAGATGTGCTTAATCCTAAAAAATGCAAAGAAAAATAAGCTAGAAGCACTTTTAAACTGCTAAAATTTAATCATGACATAGCAAACCAGAATAAGCAAAATAACACACAATCCAAATAAGCTAGAAAACTTAATAAGCTAAACTAGACTCTAAAACTTTAAGGACTTATTAATCTACTTATTATCCATCTAAATAAGCTATAAAATCTAGACTTAAAAGCTGAATTAGCTAATTTAGACTCCACTTAAGTTCCTACTGCTTTTGGTGTTTTTAGATTTTTTTATGACTTTTTGACAGCAAAACAAGCTAAGACAATAAGCTAGAAAACAAATTTAAAGACTTAAACTATATTAAGCTATATTAAAACTCAAGTGCTACTGAATTTGGCAAGCTAAATCCTAAAATTACCAATCTAAATTAAGCTAAGAACACAGCAGTAGTAACTCAGGTTACTACTGTTAGTGTAAAAGTTCAGTAGTACTTTCACTAGAAGGTACTGCTGATGCAATTGGACTTTTAAGAACAGAATTAAGCTATGAAATAAGCTAGAAAATGAAAACTAAAACTAAGTTTATAATAAGCTATAACTAAACTTAATCCTAATTGAATTTAAGATCCTAAAAACTATGAGTTCCTAGCTAAAATCTAAGCTAGCAGTACTTTACTAGAAGGTACTGTTGATGGCAGTACTAACTTATAATAAGCCATTTCTTTTGAAATTTTGAATTCTAACTTATGAAAACTAAATGAAAACTAATTTTAAATGAAAACTTAGCTGACTCAAGCAAATAGCACAAGTGAAATTGACTTTTAGAGGACAAAGTGCACTAAACCAAACACTCCTTTATCATTATGACAGATAAAAGAAAAGCTTTTTAGATTGAATCTAATGAACAAGTGCTAAATACCAGATAAAAACTAGCTTAAAACAAACTTAATTAACAAAACTTAACAACTAAATTAGCCTTAATCTAAGATCTAAACTATTTTACTATATTTTTTGGTTTTCTAGAGGTTTTTATGACAGAAATTAGTAACTAATGATCTATAATTATTTAAGCAAAAACAGATGAAAACATATAACTAATAAGCACTAATAGAGATAATTAAACACTTATAAGCAAAGAGAATAAGCAAATAAGCAATATTAAACATATAAGCTATAACTAAACAATTTAAACTAAAATTTGAGAAAGATTACAAGAGACACTTACTTGATCCTTTAGCTAAACAAAAGGTACCAATTAAGGCGGCTACAAGCTCCCTAGCTTATTAATAAGCTAGAGTATAAGTCCTTGGGATCTCTTCCAAGTTAAGATCCCCTTCCAAAAGCTCTAATCCAATAAGATCCATGTAAGATTAAACCGATTTAAGGTTTAGATAAGGTTAATACTGAATTCAAAAGCTCTATTTCAGCTTATAGACTGAAAGAGCTTAATATGAGCTTATTAGCTTATTAAGACAATTTGGCTTGTTAAGAGAGCTTATGACTTTAAATGAGAGCTTAAAAATGAGATTTAAAACACTAAAGACTGAATTTCATTAATTAAAGAAACTGATTACATTACTTGAAAAAGGAAAATTACATTTAAGAAAAATACGAATTTAAGCTAGACTAAAAATTACTAAAACCCTAAATTAAAAAAAGATTCCCCTTGTGCTGGGAAGTGAGGCCTATTTATAGGCTCTGAAAGAAGCTTCTAGGTTGCCTTGCCTTGCTCTCCAAACCTTCAATCTCTGTCATTCATTGCCTTAATTATTTGAGGGCTATTATAAGCCGTTGGATCATTTGTGTGCACCTCAGGATTGCCATGCTGTCATTCTTTGATGTGACAGCTTGTGCTTCCTTTGTGAGGGACACAAGAGCAATTTTCTTCCTTACTTGTGCTTTTCTCTCAATAACGTGGCATTCTTCCTTTGGGTTTGGACCAATCAGAGATAGGGAGTGACATTTCTTACTGCCAAGGTGTACTTGGACACCTTAATTATCCTTTGTACCCTCTAATTTTGAAAACCCCTTTGTTTTGAGCCAAGGGCATATTTGGGAAGATGATGAACAGTGAATGGGATTTACCCGCTCTTTTTATAACTGAAATGGGTAAAAAACTCATTTAAACTTTAGCTTTGTACACAAATGGTCCTTGTGCTTCTCTTCCCCTTTTCTAGTTATAATTGACATTCAGGAATTGCAAGATTGGCCCTTGTGGTTTCATAAAAAGGAATGGGCTAAGGTTTGGGCTTTGTTGACTTTTGATTGGCTTTTCTTTGACTGCATTTGACTGAGGCTTGACTTTTCAGGCTTCGGCTCTGGATCTTTGGCTTCTTTTTGTACTCTTCTGATTCTCGTGTCCGTGCTTGCTTGATTTTGACTGTTTTCTTATGATTTTTGACTTATCCATACCTGCACACACAAAACATAAATACAAGCATATTTTTGCCATTTTTGGTCTGTTTTGGGTTTATTTGGGTTATTTTAGGTACAAACGGATATGTGTATTTTACACTTATCAACCAATATCACATAGATGCATCCGTTTAACTTTAACATATCAAGTATTACAACGAGGTGGAATTCACCCGCGCATTGCGACGAGGCAACATTTTTACTGCAGAGTGTATTTTCTTTTTAAAAATATGATTTTCTTGTACCTATATTTGGCCATCTTTGTGTTATAAACCACCGAGTAGCGAACAAAATGCACTAACAAAATTATGAAAATTCTTAGTACTTAACACAAACTCCGTATCATCTTCAAATGGTAAATACGGTACATTATTATATAAGATTCATTATAGTGTGTATGTGTACTATGTAAATCATATTTTAGTTTGTGACGTAAGATCTGATTGATAATCTATCAGCTGGTAAATTTTCAAACTATTATAAAGTAGAAAATAATCACGCTTATTTTATACAAAAGTAAAATTAAATAAAGGTAATTTAATAAGTCTCACATGTTCGGCTAATTCTCATATTTAACTAAATCATATGGAATACTACTATGTACGTATTCGATAAGTTAAATGGCTTATTATATATAGTATATATAGATAATAAGTGCGTATCCCGATTCCCTCTTTAAAGTACCCAATGATCAATTTCTACATCCGTCACTGTGGCTAAAGCCAAATTGTGTGTATATTGATATGCATATGACCGAAATGTGAAAAAAAAATTAAATTAAAATCTGTGTTTTTAAGACATAAAAGTTTACAAAGTTGGTGTTTCTTTTATATGATAGCAATATAGCATGAGTGTCATGCCCATTACTATTAGCTCCATGGATATAAAAATGTCAACTACAAAAGTGGGCCTAAATGAAGGGTCACGTTAAGCCCAATTAGTTTCTATGGTTTTTTTGTCGTCACTCGACACGCTATATAGGATACAGAGTAATATCACTTTGAGTCATCCGTTTGACATAACTTGTATACCAAATCATCTGGACTCATTCGTTTAACATCTTATTTTACCAATATCACAATGACTTATTCCTTTTACATACCTTGTATACACCATTAGAATCCTCAACTCACCCATTTAACATCTCATGTATACCACTATCACCTCAACTCATCCATTTAACATACTTTGTATACCAATATCAGTTTGACTCATCCGTTTAAAATCACATGTATAACAATATCACATCGACTCATCCATTTAACATAACTTGTATACCAATATCAGGTAGACTCATCCGTTTATCATCTCATGTATAACAATATCACTTCAAGTTGTCCGTTTAACATAACTTGTATACCAAATCATCTCGACTCATCCGTTTAACATCTCATGTGTAACAATATTACTTTGAGTCATCCGTTTAACACTGCTATAAGATAACGATACAAAGCGGTAAAACAAAAAAATTAGTGTAAAATATTTGTTAAAAAAGGATAATTGCATATATACCCACTAAAACATGCATATTTGCATACATACCCAAAGCATGCTTAACTCGCGTTGTAGATTATCCATTGAAAACTTGTGTTTCGGGTATATACGCAAATATTCAAGTTTTAACGGGCATATATGCAATTCTCCTTAAAAAAAATTAAGTTTGTTAGGGATGGTTTTAGTAACTCATCCGTTTATCCATCTCCTTTATAACAATATCACTTCGAGTTATCCTTTAACATACCTTGTATCCCAAACATCTCGACTCATCCTTTTAACATCTCATGTGTAACTATATTACTTCGAGTCATCCATTTAATATAACATGTATACCAAATCATCGTCTTACTCATCCGTTTAACATCTCATTCCAATCAATATCCACAATTGACTCGTCCTTTACAATACCTTGTATACACCAATAGAATCCTTGACTTACTCATTTAGCATCTCATGTATATCCACTATCACCATCACTCATCCATTTAACATACTTGTATACCAATATCACTTTGATCCATACCAGATTTAACATCACATGTGATAACAATACCACATCGACACAATTCGTTAAACAAAACTTGATACCAATATCATATAGCTCATCCTGTTTAGCATCTCATGTATAGACAATAACAACTGCGAGTTGTCTTTTAACATATCTTGTATCCCAACTCCATCTCGACTCATTCGATTAAACATCTCATGTCTATAACAATATCCACCATTGACTCATCCGTTTACACCTAGAAAAACTATAGAGATAACTATACAAAGCGGGAAACAAAAAAATAGTGTAAAAATTTGTTAAAAAAGGAATAATGTGGCATATATCACCCGACTACACATGCATAAGTGGCTCGCATACATACCCCAAAGCATGCTTAACTCGCGTTGTAGATTATCCATTGAAAACTTGTGTTTCGGGTATATACGCAAATATTCAAGTTTTAACGGGCATATATGCAATTCTCCTTAAAAAAAATTAAGTTTGTTAGGGATGGTTTTTGACCTTTAGATTACTTCATTAGGATTGCCACCATGTCAATATCAATGAACTAGATGAGACATCTTAATCACAACAAAAACGAATCTATTTTATTTTTCTTAGATCTAGGGTTTCTATTGATCTAGTGTTTTTTTGTTTTTTTATTATTTTTTTTATCAATTAGGGTTTTGCTTTAATTTTGGGTTTTTGTGAATTTTGGGATTTGGATTTCGGAAGCGATTCTTTGATATTGACAGGGGGTGTTTGCGTTTGCTTATTTATCATGTTTATGGACTTATTTAGAAAGCTGACTCTTTCGAGTTTATCACCTTATTTGTTTTAGCTGCATCTGGATAATTAGCCTGCGAGCCTCATAAATAAGCTAAAAATGTCGTTTCTCTATTTTTATGCTATGATTTTGTTTTTGGCAGTACATGGTTTTAGGCAGGGCTCACATTTTCTTTTGTGTTTTATTTATGCAGCAAAGCCGCAATTGTTATGAATGTTTGTCAGTTTGGCACCTTTCGGCTTTCGCCATGGCGGGGCAGGCTAGCTCAGCTTGCAGCCATGACAGACATATTCGTGATTATACTAATGTATTATTGATCATGATGGGTGAAAGCGACCTGTATCTTGGCAGGGTATTACGAGTTCATGTTTGCAGCCATGGCGGTTCGCTACCTCTTTATTCGGTTCCACGATTTATTTTGGGGAAGTTTGGTATATTTTTAGGTGCTGCCATGGTAGGGCAGCCTTTCTTTCGTCATTATACTAATGTTATTGAAAAATGTGCAAAGAATCTGTGTATTACTTATTTGGTTACGGGTTGTCACTTCACATGCTGATGAAGATACTATTGCTTGCAACTATAATTAGTTGCTCAATCATGATGGGTGAAAGCGACTTGTATTTTGGCGGGGCATCACGACATCGTTTTTTGCAGCCACAGGTCGATTACCTCTTATTTTTTGCAGCCATAGCTTTTAGGTTTAGGCGTTTTAGGAGCCTTTTAGGTATAAGTGGAACCTCTTGATTCCTTTCCATTTACCTTGGGTTTTGGCCCCCTTAACGGTGCCTTGTTTAGGGGTTTGTAGTACTTGTGTTGTAGACTTTTTAGGCTTCTTTTGGATATCAGTGGAACGTCTTGTTCCCCTTTGCTTTGCCTTAGGTTATGCCCCTTTGCGTTGCCTTGGTTTTTCTCTTAGTTGCTCTTTTGGGCTTAGTTTTTAGGTGCCTTGTATCCTTGTTTCTTTTGCTATATTTGCACATGTCTAATGGCTTTTATGTGTTTTTATGCTTTGCTTTTGGATTTGCCAGTGACCCCTTGTTTGTTTGCAAAATTTTCCTGTTGTGGTATGTTTGCGTTTATATGTTTTGTCTTTTCCCCCGTAGTTCTTTGCTGCTTTTGTGTCTTTTCCTTTGTATGTGAGTTTACTTGCTTCTTTCCTTTGTGTTTTAGTATCTTGTTGTTGTTCACCTTTCGTGGTTTGTTGGTGTGTGTGCCTGATTGGTTTCATTATGTTCTTATGTTGCTCTTTGCTTGTATGCTCATATGCTTGATTCTCGCCATTTGTTTTGATTTATGCCTTGTCCTTGTTATTCCTCACTAGCACACTTAGACTGGCCAGAGGTCCTCCTGGAAGCAGTCTCTCTACTCTCGGGTTTATCTTGGGCGTAGGGGTAGGATCCGTATACATTTCACCTCCAACATACCTCGCTCCGGCGGGATTGGGTATGTTGTTGTTGTTGTTTGGTAGTAGTCGGAAACTGTATATTCCAGTAACTTATGATAACCGGGTAAATGTATAATAACTACCATTTCCTACTCGCATTTATCTTAAATTTTTATCGCAAACCTGGTATGTATATTATATAACAATCAATGAAAATATACATCTGACAATCCCAACAACTAAAATAAACAAACACTAAACACCAACACATTACAGGAAATATCCATTTCATAACATAAAAACCATAATATACATTAGATTGTTACTTGTTAGACACTAAGACATGACAACATTAAACACTAAAACAAAAACTAACCACCACCACAGCATGGACACCACTACCAACATACTCGCAGATAAAAAACCCACCATACCACCAGAGACCTACTTCCTAAACCTACACTGTCGTCACCATGCTAATGAACCATCTCTTACGGCGAACACGGTAGTACGATTCACGCACCATTTCCCTGAACACGGTAGTACGATTCAACTTCTTACAACTTAAATCACTTGGATGATTTTTAGTTTTATGTATTAACTTGAATGTTGTGGCTTTGTTCTATTTTCATATGTTATAGATTTACAGTAACTTTTAGGAAAAAACCCATAACTAATTAACAATAAACCTTTCATTCAAATCAATACCCAAATCATTCATACATACCACTGTTATCGTCCTTACAATATTAATAATAATTTTGAAACACATAAAACATTATAGGAATATCATCATCGCCCTTTTAAAGTTTTGTGGATCTGCATCATAAATTGATCTCACGAAGTTCATGAAAACGAAGTTAAAAGGTTTCCATGAACTCATACCCTTTCTATGCTTTATGTAACATCCCAAGTTTTAGAGAAAACAATAGCGAATTCATCTAAATTCCTATTGGTTACGTCAAATATTGGGCGTTTCACTTTAACTCTTTAATAATTCCAAGCCTTTTTGTCAAGTTCTGTAACAGCGTCAAATAGTTTTCGGGCCTTTTCATAGTCGTGTGAAACCTCCTTTTCAATTAGCATGACCCACATATGAGTATAGATTTGAGGTGATTGTGCACCAGAAACAAACGCAGAATAATATCAACATAGCATGACTGAATTATATACAAAAAGGGATAAATAAAATTGGTTAAAGAAAATTTTTAGAAGGTCATCGCGGCAATGCGACAGCCATTAAACTGTTGCAAAACAATTGCTGCATATTGTTGAAAACAATTGATGTGTATTGTTTCAAAGTTGCGAGGCTCAGATCTGCAATTGCAGGAGCACCGCACAATAACTGCCATGGCTGTAACCACTGACTAGACGTGGCTGTCCGGCCAAGAAACAGGTTATTGTGCACCAAAAAGCAAATTAACTGATTAATATCATCATCACCATCATTTATTATACACCAAAGGGGCTAAATACAAGCGCATAAATAAGGAAATATGTTGAAGCCTGCAAGGAGAAATATGGCCACGAATAAGGTCAAAAATTAAAAAAAAGAGTTTTTTTTCCTTTTTTTAAAAAGTGGATAATATATATATATTTTTCTAATAGAAAATATGTTAAATAGTATTATTTTGATAGACTGGTTAGCTTAACCATAACCATACATCTTCTAAAAACAAAATCAACTATCACTGAGCTTAACTTTTACTTTCACACGACAAAAAAAAACATCTGCAACCCGAGTTCAAATTTCACCCAAAAGGGATTTTTTGGTTTTCAGTGCATTACTCGCTACCACTACCAATAGCACTACCGATCAAAACAAACCAACACTACATAAGGAAATGCTGCGTATTGTTGCAAGGTCGCAAGGCTCAGATCCGCAAATGCAGGAGCACCACACAATACCGGCCATGGCTGCAACCACCGTCTAGACGTGGCTGCCCGGCCAAGAAACAAGAAATTGTGCAACACAAAGCAAATTTAAAGAATAATATCATCATCGCCATCATTTATTGTACACCAAAGGGGATAAATACAACCAGATTAATAAAATGGACAGTAATGACCGTCCAAAATGATCAACATAATGCATATTCAACGCATCTAATTAAGGAAATATGTTGACGCAAGCAGGCGTCAAACCAAAACTTGTCAGCGTGGCAATAATGCAAGCCATTACAATGTTGGAAAACAATTGATGCGTGTTGTTGCAAAAGTCGCCGCAGGCTCTAGAATCTACAAATACTAGTAGCAGTACACAATTACCCTGCCATAGCTTGCAAACCACGATTTAAGACTTGAGATCTGCCAGAGAATATACAGGTTATTGCGCACCACAAAACACATTTGCAAAATAACGTCATCATCACCATCATTTATTGTACACCAAAGGGGTAATTTACAACTTGTTTAAAGCAATATTGCTAGCTCAGCGACCGTCAAAAAATTACCATCAGACATCATATTCTACCAAAATCTAAAGTAAGGAAAGATGTTGACGCGTTGCAAAGGAGAAGTTTGGCCACGGATAAAGGTCAGATAAAACCTTTTAGCTAAACTTCTCCGTGCCCAAACTTCCCTAGCAAGCGTCAAACAAAACTTGTCAGGCAATACTGCAACCATTACAATGTTGCAAAACAAATTGTTGTAAAATAATTGCTGCGTATTGTTGCAAAGTCGCGAGGCTCGGATCTGCAAATGCAGGATCACCACACAATACCTGCCATGGCTGTAACGACAGGTTATTGTGCACTACAAAGCAAATTTGCAGAATATTATCATCATCGCCATCATTTATTGTACGCCAAAGGGGCTAAATACAGCCGGATAAATAAAATGGACAGTAATATCATCTTCAACGAAATTTCCCCGCCAAGTACTT
>BQNB010205024.1:0-10647 GCA_026074375.1 Tanacetum coccineum | reverse complement strand
TTCGTCAGCATGATACAATCCCAATCTCCTAGCAAATTCTAACAAAGTTAGACTATGAGCATGTCCTCCTAGTCTAAAACTAATTATCTTCTTTGGCTGTAATTCATTATCTGCACATACTTCATTAAACTCAT
This sequence comes from Tanacetum coccineum, assembly GCA_026074375.1. NCBI lineage: Eukaryota > Viridiplantae > Streptophyta > Magnoliopsida > Asterales > Asteraceae > Tanacetum > Tanacetum coccineum. The sequence continues at coordinate 10,513 of BQNB010205024.1, read as the reverse complement.
AAGTAGCATATAACTCACGGTAAAGTTCTGGGTAGATAGGCTCACGGATGTTAAAAGCCCTTACCCAAGCCACAGAAAAGAATACATCCTCTTCGGTTTGAGCTTCCTTCAAACTAATTTTTAACATTTGATCAATCTCGTCCCCACAACCAATCTTGTGTAACAACTGCCAATCCACGATTTACGGCGAGTAAATGAGTTTTGGGAGCAAAGTTGCCAACCTAGAGTTATAACGAGACTTTGCTTCTCTACTACAACCTCTCAATTCCAATAATTCGTGGTGAACATCTGGAAGTAATGCTTCTTCCACGGTTTCAACATTTCTAGAGCATTTGGCATGGGATGACCCGGCCTCATGATCATATGCTCCTGAAGTCTACACATCACAAATCAACCAAAGGCATGATATATAATTAAGTTAGACAAGATTTGGCATTGTTGGTTATATTTTGATCACCTTGTAGACATTCTGTTACTTTCTGTGATAAAAAGTGTGGCACGCTTATATGCAAGTGCGACGGTTTTCAAATAATCAAGCAAGTGCGGTAGTTTTCAAACCAAAACCTGCGCACTTCCTGCTCTGTTTTAAACAAAACAAGTTTTTAATAATTTTAACTCAATCCAAACACTAATTAAACCTGGATTTACTCAAAGGTTTCTGATAACATCTCTTAAATCTTAATAATGAGGCATAATCCTGGTCCTATGCAAAATCTATTGGCATAATTTCATAATTCCTTCAAACTTAATTCATATAAACCCTAAACACATAATTATAATAGATTTAATGATAAGAAATAGTAAGGAGTGAAATAAACATACCCTTGGCATGATTAAGAGTTTGGTGGATTGGTTTTTAGAATCTTTTCTTTGATTTTGATTAGAAACCCGGCGGTGTCTATGTTTTTGAGTTTGGTATTATAATGAATGGAAAGCTTCTTTTATAAGCTTTGTTTCTGAAATGTCTAAAAAGTGCGGCGCACTTCCACTAAGTGCGACAAACTTGGCCCTTTTACTCTATATATTTTTTTTCTTTTTAAAATTAATTATAATAACTGAAATGTAAATTAGTCTACCAAAATCTTCATTTATTAATATCGGGGTAGTCCCCGTACATCAAAGTATAATCCATAATGGATTTAATACAATTGATTTTATTTAGATATGCATACGACAAAAAGTAAAATTAAAGTACGATAAACATTATTTTGGGAGTGCATAAACTCTTTCTCCCTTATTCCTCCTTCCAAAGTTTACTCGACGAACCAGTTTGGTGACATTATGTCACTCAATTTGTGATATTTGGATAATTTCCTTTTCGTGGGTTTTGTCACAAAAGCTTGCATGTAGATATTTCCATAGGGGTCGGTTAAACGAATCTCAGTTTTCCACTGCCCAGTTGCTAACTCAGGATTAGAATAGCACATTTTGTAATCAGGCTTCCATTCAACATCTCTTAGTTTAGCAAGGAGTGATCCTAGGAAACTTATAGCCTTTTTCTAGATGCTGATTTTTCTAAAGGGGTTTATTACTGATTCAAGAGTTGACAGAGTCATGTTTTTAGCAGGGTTGGTGTTGTTTCGGTATCCGATAGGTCTGGAGTTATGAATTGGTGTCCCCATTTCATTTCTCTTAATCACATAGTCTTCCTCATCATCTGTGTTGCTCTTAGTAGTTCTGATTTTTTTGATCTAGCTGCTCTAAAGGTTTGACGAGTGAGCCCATCAAAAGTAGTAAATAAAAATGCTCCTGGATCTTTCTTTTGGAATGTCAATGTTGCCTCCAATTGTATCAAGGAATCCACGACCAACCACGATCGGTGCGTCCCCCCCGATCTTACAGGTATTTCCCAAAATTAAAACTTGCAAACAGAGTGAAAATCAACTTGACATAGTACATTTACCAACCGACCAGTTACTTCAGCTTCTGTATAGTTAATCATTGTTATGTTCCTGTCTTCTTTCATGATATCATCTCTACCCAGTTGTTTGTAGATTCTGTATGGCATGGTGTTAGTGTCAGATCCTGTATCAGCGAGAGCGTTTTCATTGATTTGGCCTTCCAGCCTAATTGGAAATATGAATGCCCCTGGATCTTTCTTTTCTTCTAAGCATCTACGCCTTTCATTTTTTTCCCATTGCTTTTTCTTCTTCCGGTTAATAATCACTCCATCTAATCTATTTTTCATGCCGGGATTTTCATCAACAACTTTCTGTATTTATCATTATAGGCCAATGTTTCTATTACCGGCCTCACTTCCTCTAGAATTTCATACCTCATACTGATATTAATGCGCAAGTGCTCCTCTTTTTAGCTTCCTCTTGGTTAAGTGTATTCCAATGGATGAAGATGGTCCAGCACCATTATTAAAGTACATGATGTTTTCCCATTACATTCTTTTTATTTACTACTTTTTTTCCCTTGCCCATTTTGCATACCATTGGTGGTAGATCGATTTCCTGTTTGTGGTACCAATCCTCAATGTCAAATCAAGCAACGTTAACTAAGTCAACAGGTTTGGTTTCCCTTCTTCATCACTGCTTAAAAGGAAAGGGTCAAAACCAGGTTGTATTGTAACAGTGCCTTCCCCGAAGTTTATGATTGCATTGGCAGAATGCAAGAATGATCTTCTGAAAATTAATCCTGGCTCAAATTCGTCCTCTTCAGGATTTATGATGAATTGAACAAAGTAAATTTCCCCACGTAATAATAACCCAAACACGTCCTTTTAACTAACTTCTTTCCCTTCCTAACCTCATACTAAGACAAAGTTTGACTGCGTAGTCGTTTGAGATTAAGTTATCATTCTTTTCCAAATTGATCTCTCCATCTGATCATATATAACCATGTCATAAAACATTGTTGTTGCAATATACCATCGCAAGTAAGCAAAAGAAGCCAACACTATCCCTCTTCAGTGTCCTTATTTAAAAGATCAAAGCTTCCAGGTTCTTTCTTCCTCCACTTCCTACTGTATTCTTTGTATTTACAGCGAAACCAATCTCCTGACCCATCGTTATGGTCACTAAGATCTCATCACGTCCTTTCCTAGGCACATCTTCCCATACACAAGTCCAAATTACTTTTAAAACAATATTAATATCAAAAGATCATTTAGTGGTTAGTCAGGTGTCGAATCGGGGTTAAAACGTAATTTACTAAAGGACGGTTAGAAAACCGTGCCCCCCCTTCGTGGTCCGATAGGCTTGATGACGCTCTAATAGGCATTCTGTATTCTTAAATACACCAATTGTTGCACCCCTTACAGCTCGTGTATGGAAAGACGTGTCATCTACCTATTGAATTAGAGCATAGAGCATTAATGGTTCATTAACCATGCTATTTCGAACTTAATACCGTGGGAGATCACCGGAAGCTGCAAGCTTAATGAACATAATGAGCTTTCATGATCAAGCTATGAGAATATTTTTAGTTATAAGGAGAGACAAGAAGCTTCACGACTCAAGATCAAAAACCGCATTTTACAATTTGGATGATCCAAGTCTACTCTTCAACTCTCGTCTAAAGATATTCTCAGGAAAGCTTAAAACCCGATGGTCCGGCCCTTTTACTATTACCGAAGTTGGTTTGGATAAGTGAAAAGTTGGGGACGATGAATTTATCCTTTTTGGGGCATTCTCGGATCGAAATGCATCTTTTTCTATGATCCCTAACAGTTATGGAAATAATGAAAGTCAAAATATTCTTTTATATATAAAAAAAATAAAAAAAAAGTAAAATTTTAAAAATGGGAAATTGGGGTGTTTTATAACTTGTGACTTCTTAAAACTCTCTTCGCCACAAAAAGTCATTTGCAACTTTTCAAAGATTAGTTTTGGGAAATTTTTGAAGGTATTTGTTTTAAAGCAATAAAATTGCGTGAGGGCACATAGTCCCTTATTTAGGAAATATGATATTGTGAAAGAACATATCCATTTTATATCAAAATAGCCCTAAAAAGACAAAATTATCATAAAATGCTTAGTACATGCTTGTTTTAGTCTTTGTTATTGTGTAGGTACGTATATAGCAAAATCTCAATAAAACAGTCAAAGAGTCGTACAAACACGGGCACGAGACGGAAAAGAGAGTACAAAGCCGTGGATTTGATAAGCAAGAAAGGTCCAAAAAGTCAACTTCCAAAGTCACCCTTGGTCAACATTTGGTACAACTCACAAAAGACAAAAACCCAAAACTTACCAAAACAGCCCTCATTGTTAAACCAAATTTGCAAAAATGTTCTCCTAAGCCCTAACGGTGTTAACTCTTTTAATATAATAAAGAGTTAACACTCGTTATCTCTTTAAAACCTTGTTAGACTTACACCAAAACATAACTCCCTAACCTAATGTCCTTTGTATAAGCCCAAAGTCAAACCATTTTTTACCCGAGTCAAACACCCACCCCTTGTATAAAAGTAAAAACGCGGGAAAATAAGTTACTACTGTTCATCGTCGTTACCACAATTTAACCTCACTCTAATCAAGGGGTAAATCATAATTAAGGACGTGGCCATGAAATTCAAGTGATAAGTGTCAGGTTGGCATAAGAAAATGTCATTGAGGAGCTTTGATTGGCTAATTCCCACAAAGAGTGACACACGTTTATGGAAGAAAACACAAGGGAAATGGATTTTTGCACTAAAGTACTCACAAAAGAAGCACAAGTCCCCCTGAAAACACGGAATGCACGCAGAGCTATCCGTGAGCTCACTCATTAATCCAATGACTCCAAAAACAAGGCTCCAATGATGAAGGAAGATTCACGGCCAAGATAAAGAGATAGAGTAGCGGTCAAGACTCCAGAAGCCTTCATTTGCAGGCTATAAATTGCCCATCACATTCACACACATCTATCTAGTTTTTAGCTTTTAAAAATTTAGCTTAATTGTATTTTTAGCTTTTAAAACTTTAGCTTAAGTAATGTAACTTTTTCAGCTTATTGTAACTTCCATTTCCAAAAAGTTGTAACCAGTTTTCTATTAGTGAAATCAAGTTTTCCTTTATATAATCTGTCATAAGCTCTTATTAAGCTCAAATGTTTGATTACTGTTACAAAAGCTCTAATAAGCTCCACACAAGCTCTTTGAGTCTCTAAGCTCAAATTGAGCTCAAGTTAATTATCTAATATACTTAAACCTTTAAAATCAGTTTATTACCTTTGCTATTATGGATTTGAGCTCTTGGATGATAAGCTTACAATGGAAGAGCTTATGGGACCTTTACTAGCTTATCATTGATAAGCTAGAGCTTGTAGACAGCTCTTTGAGCATTAAAATTAGGCCTTTGTATTTAGCAAAGGCATCTATATAGTTCCTTATTATCCCCCCTTCCTGTCTTAATTTTCTAGCTTAATAGTTGCTTATTTTCTGCTTATCTCTTGTTTATTAGTGCTTAACTTTGTCTATTTGAGCTTATTAAACATGTTTGATCATCTGTTTTTGAGTTTATTAGTATAGATCTTAGTTTTCTTCATTTTGTCTTTAAAATCATTAAAAAACCAAAATTAACTAGCATAGTACTAAGTTCTTAATTTCTGGCTTAATTGCTTATTGAAATAGGTTTATTAGGTCTGTTATAAGCTGCTTGTTATCTGGTCTTTGAGATTGTTTCATTAGATTTTATACTTGCAAGCTTAATTGGATTTCATGAATTCTAAAGGGGTGTTTGGCACAGCAAGTTACTACCATGATTAGAACTGCTGTGGGCTCTTTATGGATCTATTTAAAATGGATTTATTGATCATTTGTAGGCTGAGAGTTTTGAATTCTAAGTAGTTTGCAGAGTTAAATCAAGTTTTCTTAGGATTTCCTAGTTATAATTTGAATTCAGTTACAATAGTTTAAGTGTAGTTAGCATTTTTAGCTTATTTGCTTTCTAGTTGTCATTTTTGTTAAAATTGCAATTAATTAGATGTTTTGAATCAATTAGAATCAAGTTCTTTAGTCTGCACTTAAAGGTTTTAAATTTTGGTTCATTTACATGTCAATTGCATCAGCACTTAATTACAAACAATCCATTTCACATCAAATTTCAGCAATAAATCTATTAGTAGGGTCAATTTTTTAGCATTCAAGTAGATTTAAGATAGTAATTATATTCTGTTTTAAGTTGTTTTACAACATAAAGCTCTTTTGATCATCTGAATTTAAGCTCGTAAATAGCTTTTCTTCTTTTTCTATAATCAGCTTACATTGTCTAAACAGTTGTTTTCAAAAGCTTTTTCCATAAGCTCTAGTTTTCAAAAGACTTTTGAAAAAACATTTTCTAGTAGTCTTTAAGTCAAGTTTTAAGAAAATATAAGTTTCATTTCATAAAGTGCTTATTTCATTGCTTAAGTCATTAGGACTATTTGGTTTCAAAGTTTGCTTAAGAGGTTATTGTGATTTTCAGCTTATGGCTTGTCTCTTGAGCTTATTTATGTCCACATTGACTTATTAGGTTAGTCTTAGGATAGATATTGCTTATTTAGCTCTACTTTTAGCTTATTACAGCTTTTTGAGTACTTAAGTTTTGTTTAAAAAAGCCAAAATATAGTTAAGTGTTTTTTTTGTCCTTTTTAAGCATTTTCTAGCTTATTCAGTAGATTTCATAAAAAGCTTCTTTTATAAAAATTGTTAGTTTATAGCTTATCTACAACTTTGCTTTTATAAGTTTTCAAAAAAAGGGGAAGATGGAAATCGAGGGTGAGCAAGGCTCGAACCCCCGACCTCAACATCCTCAACCCTTTTAAACACCTCATACCACACACCTCTAACCATCGTGCCCTGGGGTCTTTTTCGTTATAGCCTCACAATATGTATTACTTATATACATTTTAAACCTTTTAGCTTAATAAGTTGTTTTAGCTTTTTACACAGCTTATTCGATAAGCTGTGTAACCAAGCTTATTTTTCTTAGGTTCTTATTAGTTCAAGCTACTTTCTATAATTTTTTCAGAATTTTTATATTTAGTTTAGTATTTTTAAACATTTATTTTTATTAAAAACTTTAAAAAATCATAAAAAATAGAAAAATAATCAAAAAAATATAATTCTTTTTTAGAAAATTTTCTTTTATCGTAAAGTTTCTAGGAAAATTAGTTTTGCTTTCGTAGGATTAAAATTGCAAAATTTCAATTTTTCAGAACAGGGATTCGTTTTCCGTTCTCGTATTTTTCGGTTTTTTAAGCACATTTCAGATTCCGTTTTGTTTAGTTTCTTTAAACTTACTTTTTAGTCAATTAGAGTCTATTAAAAGAGTAAGGTTCATTTTAGGTTTAATTTTTGGAATTTAGAGTTTTTTAACTGTCCCGGTCCCCCGTTTAGGGATTCCATTTTGCGTTTTAGTTAAAGTTAAGTTCCGTTATTTGTTTTTCTGTGTTAATTGTTAGCATTTGCTTATTTTAAGGTGTTTTTTTAATTCATTAAGAATTAAGAACAAGCAAATCTTATCATTGTTACTAATTCCACTTCATTGTCCGAAACATCAACGTGGTCTCAATTTCCAAAATCGTATGGGGAATAAACGACCCGGGAACATACTTCCCGGTTAATATACCTATAATATATATATTTGAGAAGATTTTCTTTCAAGACCTTTGTCCTCAAGGGAAGTTTGGTAAATATTACTTTCAAATTATATCTTATTATTACTGTAAAAGATTTGATCCAATCAATTTTTGCGATTTGTGATTAAGATTCTTATCGTTTTGTAAAGTTTGTCGATCGTGACTTAAGAGTTTGAAGTTTGTTGATCGTGATTTGAAGACCCTTTCATTTTTGAAAGTTTTGTTTTTGTTAAAAAATCAAAAATATAAAAAGTAAAAAATATTTTTCTTTTCTTTTCTTATTATAATTATCACATAAAAAATCAAAAATATAAAAAATTGTCCAAAATAAAAAAATAAAATAAACAAAGTTGGTAAAAGAACACCAACAAATAATACCTTCAATTGAGGTATTATCCATTAGTAAGTTCCCAACTCGAATCAAAGATTTAAAAACTTACCATTTGTGTCATTTACGAAATACGGCTCACCTTAAAAAGTAAAATTTTTAAGAGCTACCGTGAAGTAAATTTGATTATTTGGTTTAAGTTGTCTATCTCGTTATCCGTAAAAATAAAAAAAAATAAAAAAATTAGTTTAAATTTTCTTTTTCTACTTTGTGCATGCGCACTCGTTCTCAAACCCGCAACCGTAACCATCAACAACAAGCCCAACCGGCTGTTGTAGAACCTTTTAATTTAGTAGAACCTTTTGATAATCCTCCCCTAGTTCCGATGGCCGATAACCGGACTATGGCGGAATTGCTCCAAGCACCCACCGAGGGGTACGAGGATGCAATCGTAATTCCCGAAATCAATGCTAATTTTGAGTTAAAGCATGGTTTGATCAATCTTGTTCAAAACAAATAGTTTTTCGGACATGATAAAGAGGATCCACATGCTCACATCCGTTATTTCAATAAGATCACCTCAACGATGAGATTCCCGGACATCCCGAGCACGTCAATTAAGCTTATGCTTTTTCCATTTTCTCTTGAAGGTTCAGCCCGGATTTGGCTAGAAAAAGAACCTCCTCGATCAATTTTGACATGGGATGATCAAGATTCATTGAATTCTACTGCGGGTGGAAACTTTTTGGATAAGATGCCTCGTGAATGCTTGGGAATTATTGAGAGTAAATCCAAGGTTCATAATTCACAAAACAAGGCAGTCGTTGCTAAAGTGATTTCAAATTCATCTACCCCCGAAATTTCACCAGATGTTGCTGCTCTTACAACCGAAGTTTCTGAACTTAAGAATATGATGAAGACTATGCTTATCGACAAGCAAAAAGCCCAAGCTCCCGCACCCGTAAAAGCAATCGAGCAGAGTTGTGTAACTTGTGGAGGTGCTCATTCTTATAGAAATTGTCCAGCCACCGATGGCAATGTTAATCGAGACAACATTCAAGAGTACATTTCACAAGCTGCTGCAGCCAATTTCAATCAAGGAAATACCAATCCTAGACCTCCAATCCGAGTTAGTAACCAAATAGCACCACCAGGTTTTGCTCCGATGCAAAACAATGGTCAAAATAGGTTTAATCAGAATCAAAATCAAGGAAACAATTTCAATCGGGGAAACAATTTTCATCAAAATCAAGAATTTCAAAACCAACATTTTCAAGCTCATAATAATCAATTTCAACAAGGGATTCCATCTGAAATTACGAGTTATATGAAAGCTAATGAGTCAATTGCGAGAAATATGCAAGGTCAGATCAATGAAATAAAAAGCACGTTAACTAAACAAGAGGAAAATCTTAGAAAAAATTTGAATAATGACATGCGGAGCATTTTAGGAAGTTTCTTTCAAAATCAAGCCTCAACTTCGGGTACTCTTCCGAGTAACACAATCCCAAACCCGAAGGGTGAGATGAAAGCAATCACTACTCGAAGTGGTGTTGCTTATGAGGGACCCTCGATTCCTACTAATCCTTCTCCTAAAAAGGTAGTGGAACGAGAAACCGAGGAGACAACGGATAAAGAGCAAACAAATTTCCAAGGAAGTACCGCTCAAATCCCACCTCCGGTTATCCCCATTTCTATTCCGGAACCCGATATTCCGAAGAATTTACCTAAGCCAAATATTCCATATCCTTCACGACGTGATGATCAAAAGTCCCGTGACAAAGCTTCAAATCAAATGGAGAAGATCTTCCAAATCTTTCAAGATTTGCGCTTCGACATTAGTTTCGCTGATGCTTTACTTTTGATGCCAAGATTTGCTCCTACGATTAAGAGTTTGCTCATGAATAAGGAAAAGTTGCTTGAGTTAGCTAAGATTCCATTGAACGAGAATTGCTCGGCGATGCTTCTCAAAAAGCTTGGAGATCCCGGCAAGTTTCTTATTCCATGTAATTTCCCAGGAATAGAGGTATGCCACGCCTTGGCCGATCTTGGTGCGAGCATAAATCTTATGCCTCTTTCTATCTGGAAAAAGCTTTCCCTACCCGAACTTACACCAACTCGTATGACTTTCGAATTAGCGGATCGATCCATAACCCATCCTAAAGGACTCGCTAAAGACATTTATGTTAAAGTGGGAAAGTTCCACTTTCCTACCGATTTTGTTGTTGTCGATTTCAAAGCCGATCCTCTAGTACCTCTCATACTTGGGAGATTCTTTTTAAGGAACGGTCGTGCTTTAATAGATGTTTATGGAGAAGAAATAACCCTTCGGGTTGATAACGAAGCCGTCACTTTTAATCTAGATCAAACCACGAGATATTCCTCTACAAATGATAAGTCGGTAAACCGAATTGACATCATTGATGCAGTTTATGAGGAGTATGCTCCAGAATTGCTAGGATTTTCTAATTCTTCGGGTGGTAATCCCACCCCGACGTTTGAGCCATTTACTTCTGAATTCATTTTGGAAGAAATCGAAGCTTATCTTAAGGACGATTTGTTAGGAATTATACTTTGAGTTGATTATGACAAAACATATTAAAGATGGAGGATCTACAAGACAAAGCTGGAATAACA